>CAUYPK010052207.1:0-56986 GCA_963574355.1 Loris lydekkerianus | reverse complement strand
GTGACGTCACGGCACTTTACCCAGGGCAACAGCCCAAGGCTCCAGTGTGCCAAAACCATCTCACTCTGCCCCTAAGGATTAAGGCTGTAAGGCAGCTCACTCCCCGCCTTTAGGCTGCTCAGTCACTAGGTTACTTTGTCCCTCCTGATACTTGTTCTGGGACCCTGAGGGTGGAGCTTGCTGGGGTAGTTTTTTCCCAATGGCTTCCTGTGCCCAGCTCACTGGCTCAATCTGGGGCCCCGGACAATGCCCAAAGTTCTCCACACTCCTGCTAAAGCTCTCCCGAAGGCAGTTCAACTGAGTGCCAATTCCAAGAACACCAAAACAGTTCACAGGTGAGGCCCTTCTGGTTTGCAGTCTCACTGCTGCTTTTACTCACGGTTGCCAGGATGATTAGGTCGATCGAACACATGCAATCACTTGCCAGTTCTCCACTGTTTTTATCCTCCTCTTGGGGTCCAGAAGTCCCTTGCTGGCTCCCTGTATCCTCAAAGGGAAGATACCACCGGCCAGAGATGCCTGGAGTACTGTCTCCCCAGACTCGCTGTGCCCAGTTGCAGGGAAGCTGTTACTCGGCCGCCATCTTTAATCCTCCAAGTTTTCCATTAATTTGTTAGATTATCCAAGATATTAGTGCTATTATTTATCTTCTTTAAAAAGTGGTTATAATTTTACACAGGATGGGAGAGGAATGAAAGCTAATGGTCAAATTTCATACAATGAAAACAGTGGGATAGACTTTTTTTTTTTTTTTTTGCAGTTTTTGACCTGGGCTGGGTTTGAACCTGTCACCTCCAGTATATGGGGCCAGCACCCTACTCCTTTGAGATACAGGCACTGCCCATGGGATAGACATTTTTGGAAAAAAAATCCTTAATAATAACTATTAAAAATTATACATTTTCATAGGTATGTCTACCTGTTGTCAACAGATATGTTGTAGCTTTTCATTTTACCAATAGATTATGAATTATTTTCTTCCAGATACATTTTTTTGAGACAGTTTCATTATGTTATCCTCAGTAGAATGCCATGGCATCATAGCTGACAGCAATCAAACTCTTGAGCTTAAGAGATTCTCTTGCCTCAGCCTCCCAAGGAGCTGGGACTATAGGTACCCACCACAATGCCCAGCTATTTTTGTTGTTGTTGCAGTTGTCATTGTTGCTTAGGTGGCCCGGACTGGGTTCAAACCCACCTGCCAGCCTCCGGTGCACGTGTCTGGTGCCAGTAACCACTGTGCTACAGGCACCGAGCCTGCCAGATACATTATTATACTATTGGGTTTACAAAAACTTTTAATTTTGTCCACTAACAGAAAAAATAGCTTTTTAATGCCATGTATAGTTTATTTCACATTACAAGTTTGTTTTAACAGGGCAGCCACATTAACTTTAAAAAAAAACAAACAAACCCAAACAATTTAGCAGGAAGGTATTTTTAAGCCTGCAGGTGAGTCAGGCAGATACAATTTTTTAGGAAGGAGCTTTTTGGGAGACTAGGTAGCAAAGGGCAAGGCTAGCAATAGATGGAAAGCAGTAGCTTTGTCTCCTTAAAATATTATATTTGGATAAGACATCTCAAAAATATGTTTGGGAAGTTTAATCCTGATAATTCCATTCCATCTTAATTCCAGTGTTTGAAGTTAGATGACTTTGGATTTCGTCTCTTCATTTTTGTGGTTAACAGGATTAATATATTTAACGACAGAACTCTTTTTAACTATTTGGACTTAGTTTTTTATTTCACATTTACATTCGTTTTTCTTAACATTCTCTTCTCCTATTTGCTATTTCTTCTGAGTTGTCTGACTTCCTTGTGTTTTTGTGTTTTGTCATGCTTCCTCTTTTTTCTTCTGCTTTCCCAGATCTTGCCAATAGCAGTTATTAAGGACCAAATACTTTTCAAATAGTCTTTACACATTTATCTGATATAAAAGGGAAATTCCATTGCATCACATACTCTCAGTAATACCGAGCACTGATTTTTTCCCAGGAGATTTATCAGCTAAAGTCATATCACTTTTTGTTCCATTTCAGTCTGTTTTCTGCTCTAATAACAGAATACACAGACTATGTAATTCATAAAAAAATAGATATTTATTTCTCACAACTTTGGAGCCAAGGAAATCCAAGAATGTGGTGCTGACATGTGAGAGGGGTCATTCTACGGCAAAAAGACAGAAGGCAGAAGTGAGCACAACACAAAAGAGGCAAGATGGGGTTAAACCTATCTTTTAATCAAGAGCCCATTCCTGCAATAACCAACCACACTAATGGCATTCATCCATTTATTAGGGCAGAGTCTTTATGACCTAATCACCTCTTAAAGGTCCCACCTCTCAACAGCGTTACAAACAATGGTTAAATTTCAACAAGAACCTTGATATGTCTCAATCTTAACAGTACTCTGAATAAGCTACCTGAGAGGAAGAGACTATTTCACACATTCTTTTTACTTTACTTACATCACAAATCAGTATTTTCAAAGGGTCAGTCACCTGCATCGGACTTACCAGGATGCTGGTAAAAATACATATTCATAGGGACTAACCCAGGTCTACAGTAATCTGTGGTTTTTAACAACCTCTATAGATGATTCTTTTAAGTACAGATGTTTGACAATTGTGGATGTGGCAATATATTCAAAACATAATAGGTCCTTAATAATTTTTCATAATTGATACACTATTCCCTTACAAATTTCCATGTATTTTTCTCATGTGCTGCACATTCTCTGGGCCTTAGCCCTGTGCTTTCAGTCACTGTCTGGACATGGTTCCTTGAATGTTTTTTTCATACCTCACTCATCATATTCAAAAATGAATCACCCACTGATGTCTACAATGCCACCAAGATAATGTTACCCTAGAAGCCATCCTTGGAGTCATTTCTTACTCTGTGTTCTGCCATTTTTAGTTAATCAACATATTGACCATTCTGCCAACCACAGAAAAGGCAACAATGAACAAGACAAAAATGGGTCATGCCCTCAAGGATTTTAAAGATTCTTTTACAGAAAGTAACTTAATACTATAGATTCTTAAATGTTTTTCTCTGAATACTACCTTACTTTTTCACCATCTAATCTAGAATCTTATTATTTATATTTCATTTTTTCCTAATTCCTTTGCTTCTAATTTCTCACTTCTTTTAGGACTAAACTTCTGAACACTTAATTTATTTTTTTTGCAGTTTTTGGCCGGGGTTGGGTTTGAATCTGCCACCTCCGGCATATGTGGCCAGCGTCCTATCCCTTTGAGCCACAGGCGCTGCCCTGAACACTTCATTTTTAAGACATTATAAATATGTTCTTACCCCACTCAATGCCTTATTTTTGTGAAAATTGTCAGAATTGAAATGAAGTCACAAGGGACATAGTGGTGAGTGCCTGTAGTCCAAGCTTCTCAGGAGGCTGAGGCAGGAGGACTGCTTGAGCTCAGGAGTTCAAGGGCTATAGCTCTTCAGGGGTCCTCAAACTGCAGCACGCGGGCAAAGTGAGGTGGTGTGATTGTATTTGTTCCCATTTTGTTTTTTTACTTCAATATAAGATATGTGCAGTGTGCATAGGAATTTGTTCATAGTTTTTTTTTTGTTTTTTTTTAACTATAGTCTGGACCTCCAACGGTCTGAGGGACAGTGAACTGGCCCCCTGTTTAAAAAGTTTGAGGACGCCTGTTACAACCTCACCTGTGACTAGCCACTCACTCACTGCACCTGGCAACATACACAGACCTCTGTCTCTAGAAAGAACAAAGAAACGACGGAGTCACTAATGTTAAGAAAACCTTGACAGAGGCAGGGAAGGCCAAGAAGAAAGAGTTCTCATGCTTGTATGATTAATGACGAAAACTATCACAAAAGACTGCAAACCCCACAATCTTGCACAAAGGCCACAGCAATCATATATAAAAAATACTTCAGCAAGGAGATCTGCCCAGCAAATGCCTGTCTTGTCTCAGATTGGCATCACCCTTGTTGATGATATTTGTAGCCAAGGATAATTATTTCAAAACAATTACATAATTCTCATCTATTTAAAAGAAAATCTTTTGTCTTCCTTTATTTCCCCGAATGTGTATGTAGTTTATTATGCCATGTGTATTTTCATTGCAATGCTTTATCTCCAAGTATATATCTTTCTTTTAGGAGCTTCTGTTTGTTATTTAGTTTGACACTTCCAGTTGTTTATTGGCTGTTTTCCATACTAGATTCATGACTTCTTACAATATGGCCCTCAGACAAATTTCTCCTATCTAGCTTTTTCAATCACTATCAAATAGATACGTGAACTTGATGGAAATATCTTTACTTATTTATTTTCTGAGCTCATGCCTTTAATTATACTTCTTATTGACCAAGCCATATATTTCTCTTAAAGACTAATTCCTTCCCCCCTCAACATGGTTGGCCCTCAGTATTTGCTTTTGCTTTGGCTCCTAGGGCAATTCTCCACTTTACTCATTAAGCACTTAGGATGTTTTCCTTAGTATCATTACTTATCTTTTTCTAATTTTTCTAATTTGTCAATTATTCCATTAGTTTTCTGAATCTAAGAGTAATATTTTATAAAATTCTTTTTTAAAATAAAATTCTTTCTCTTCCTTGACCAGTCCAGGCTTATGCATAGTAAGTGCTCAATACATATTCATAAAAATTCATTACATTCATTTATGTATGCATTCCTTCAACAATTATTGAATGCCCAATGAAAACCAACATGGTCCTTGCTTTCACGGGTCTTATAGTTTAGTTGGTAAGACCAATATTAAACATATAATTACAATAATAGTATTATCACTAGTTTTATCCATCTGTTAATAAAGAAATATTTAATAAGGACACATCATAGGCCAGGCACTGAGTACAAAACAAAGCTGAAAAGGTTAATGGATGAGAATCATATATAAACCATGAAGATACAATTTTATAAGTGCAAACAAAATATCCCAGGAAGACAAAGGAGGGTATAACTATCTTTGCCAAGAACAGTCAAGAAGACTTCACACTTTAAATTCTGAAAATGAATCTTAACAAGGGGTTGTATGATGTGATATTCTAAGAATAACATCAGTTTTTAGAAATTAGATAAGCCATTCCTATATCATTCCCAGCGGGGACCTAAACTAAACGCAAGATGCTGAGACGTGAAGGATGAACAGCTAAGACAGAGTTGAGGCGTGTGGCAGCCCTATCATTGTTTACTGGGCAGATTAATGGCTAAGTCTGGGTTGCTATGCCTTCATTGGCCCTGTTCCCTTACCACCAGCAGTTTTCTCTAGGGAAAGCCCTTAGTTGCCCTTACCAGCTTCTTCAACACGTAGGACAAAATTAATCCGGCATCATTTCCTCTAAGAGATGTAGAATGACAGAATTGAAAAGGATACTGAAAATCACACGGATCACTTGTTTCTAATTTTCATCTCCCCAAATCCTAGGGATTCCCAAAGTGGCAGATGAAAATAGGTCAATTTTCAACATTCAAAAACAGCTTACTAAAACCTGCATATTTTCTTGTGGTATTAAATGCCACTCCTTGTTTTAAGCTAGATCCATATTAAACCGAGGTTCTAAATTAACTGCCGTCTGATTAAGTATAATCTGTTTTCCCATTACTATGTTCAATTTAGCAAACAACTTTTCAAAATACACGAGGTTATGGTCCAACTGATAAAACTGGTAACACTTGCTACAATGTTTGTAATCTAAAAACACTTTTCGCGGACTTCCTCTTATTTCTCACAAGGTTGTGGAAGGAGTATCAGCAGAGCCAGGAGACACTGGCTTAGTGCACTTTTACATCAAACACCTAGGTTCTTTCCGTGTATTCCCGGTTGACAGCACCTTCACTCTGATTCAGAAGCACCTGTCGCGTCCTGCCTTTGGATCAGAACGCCCGCCGCGCAGTAGACACGACCGCTCCCTCTTCTGGTTCGGGAATGCGGTTGGCTTGCACGCATGCGCGGAACAGCGACTCCGCGTCAGCGTGGCTCTTCCTCGCTTGGGGCGGATACCCTGGGTAACCCACTAGCGTCTGCGCCGGGACGCGCCTGCGCAATTGCTTTTGAGTGCTCTTTCCTCCACACCTCCCTCCCCCGCCTTCCCCGGTCCTTCAAACCACCCCACAATCCCTACCGTTCATTCCGCCCTAGCCTTTCACTTGGTTCAGACAGGCTGACTGCCCTCCGGCACGTCACCAGCGAGAATAAGGAGACTCCTAGCGCCAGGCCACCGCCGACGGTCTGTGCGCGTCTCAGCGCCGCTTGCTGCGGCCGAAGTTGTATCCCCCGCCGCTCCCGCCCCTTCCGCCGCGCGCGAGCGCGCACGGCCAGCCTCAGCGCGCCGGGGTTGGCTGCTGCGGGCACCGTGGCGGCGGCGGCGGCGGCGGCCTCAACAGCGGTAGTGGCTTCTACTAGGCTTTTTTAGTTTCCTCCGCCCCCTCCCGTCGGACGCTGTTGTGTGGTTGCCTTGAAAAAACCAACTTTATTGTTCCTCAGCTCCACCTCCCGGCGCGGCGGCGTCCTCAGGATGCACTGAGGTGGAAGGGAGGGGAGGCGGCGGAGGGTCGCGGTCGCGGTCGCGGTCCCTCTCCTCCGAGCGCCCGGCCGGAGGGGCGGGAGTCACGATGTCTGGTAGCCGCCAGGCCGGGTCTGGCTCCTCTGGGACGAGCCCTGGCTCTTCGGCGGCCTCCTCGGTGACTTCCGCCTCCTCGTCATTATCCTCTTCGCCGTCGCCCCCTTCAGGGGCGGCCTCGACGCCGGTGCTGGTGTCCAGCGGGGCCGCCCAGGCCTCGGCCTCGGGCAGCGTCGGGGGCCCGGCGCGGCCTGTGTTGGTGGCGGCTGCCGTGTCGGGCAGCGGCGGCGGGAGCGGCGGCGGGGCGGTGTCCGCGGGCCTGTCCCGGCTCAGCTGCGCGGCCAGGCCCAGCGCCAGCGTAGGAGGGAGCAGCTCCAGTCTAGGCAGCGGCAGCAGGAAGCGACCTCTGCTCGCCCCCCTCTGCAACGGGCTTATCAACTCCTACGAGGACAAAAGCAACGACTTCGTATGGTGGGTGTGAAGAACGGTTCCCTCTTCGCTAAATTATGAGTTTCTACTGCTTAGACTGGCGAGGTCCAGTGTGGGGGTTCTTTGGGGGAGAGCCTGCGGTATTGGTAACTGTGGTGGCGACTGCGGAGAGATTCGAGCGTTTGCAAAACATTCAAGCTCTGGGTGGGGTGGTCTCGAGGCCGGGTGGGGATAATTAAAGAGATAAGTGCTGATAAGGAAGTGAGGGGAGTTAAGGGAATAATAAGTGAGGGAGGAGGAGGAAGGTCAAATAAATGGTTTTGGGTATAAGGAGAAAGTTGGGTAAGGAGATTGTGTCTTAAATTTTTTGGCTCTCTGATGAGTTAGGCATCCAGTCTGTCCGGAGTATTGTTGAGGGGAATTAAATTTGTAAAGGGAGAGGATTAAGCTTCTTGAGATTTCAGAGTGATGGAGTTTTTGGTCAGAATTTGCTTATTTGAAGTATGGTAGTTGATGAAACTGGGGTATGATGTTTTAAGAATTAGTAGTATCTAATGTAAGTAGCCATCATGGTGTGTCTAAGTTTCTCTCTACCATTTCAGGGGGTAGGTCATTTATTAATCTGCTGTTGAGGCTATTAAAGTCAAAGTGTGTTCACAAAAAAATTTCATTTCTCAACCAAGTATCTTGAAAGAGGGAACCACGTTTATTAAATATAACCCGTGTGTCAAGTACAACTGTATTACACTGTGTAATAGTGCACTCGAACTTACGACTTGAGACATGGCTAGGTGTAGACATTTTGTTCTTGTAGTTGGCACCTTGAATGATGTAGAGTAGTATTCGGTTTTGGTATTTGACATAGTAGGGTTAGTCTTACTAAGTGAAAGGTGGTATTGATTGCTTTGCTATGAATATTCTGGGATTTTCATTGGCGTTTAGGATTAGGAGAGGTAGGATTATGAGAGTAATTGTTTTTAGCTGGTTATGAACTGGTAGTGTTTTGTGTTTTTTTTTCCTCTGGAGGAAATTTTTGATAGACGGTATCAGCGATGTAGGAAGTTGGCTTGCATAGTCATTATGAGGGAAGTTGATCGATTTCAGCGTTGAAGACAGTCTGAGTTGGTGTTATTAGATATGATACGGTTGTAAGTTGGAACTGTTAGGAAAATTATTGCTTGGAAATTGCTAGTTCTTGCAAAAACAATGATGTCTTTCTTTATATTTCTGCTTTTGTCTTTAATTCTGAATTCAGAATTTATCTTTCATTACAATGTGGGCTTTTATTGTGATTGTTATTTATAAATAATTGGAGCAGTTTATATTGGGTCTGATAGGGGTTTGTACTTCTGCACAGTTGAGAGTGCCACAAGATAATGTACAAGCTAATAGAACAAAGTGGGGTTTGCAGAATTTACTTGTCTTTTCTAGTACATTGGAAAAAAACAAACAGCATCCATCTGGTTACATTAAAACAGTGTAAAAGATGTGAGAAATAAGGGAATCAATCATTCAGTCATTCAACAGATATTTGACATTCACTCTCTGCCAGGCCCAGGCACCATATGAATTTCAGTGTAAGCTGTTATTGGGAATTGGAGACACTGATTTTATGTTTAGGAATAAGATTATTAAAATTTTCATTGGTTTATCACCTAATTTTTAAAAATTTGAGGCCATGCATGGTGGTTTACATCTGTTGTCCCAGTAACTTGGGAGGCTGAAACAGGAGGATGGCTTGAGTCCAGGAATTTGAGGTTGCAGTGAGCGGTGATTGTGCCACTGCAGTCCATTCTGGGTAATAGACCTGTTTCTAAAAAAAAAAAAAAAAATCAGTATAGTTTGAGTCCTAACCTTGTTGCTTAGATTTTTGTGTATTCTAGTATGGAAGTTTGTAATGAAAATCTTCAGTTAAGAATTCTGGGAAGCACCTGTGGCTCAGTGGGTAGGGTACAGCCCTATATACTGAGGGTAACGAGTTCGAACCCAGCCGGGGCCAAACTGTAACAAAAAAATAGCCAGGTGTTCTGGTAGGTGCCTGTAGTCCCAGCTACTTGGGAGGCCGAGGCAAGAGAATCGCCTAAGCCCAGGAGTTGGAGGTTGCTGTGAGCTGTGACGGTACATGACTACTGAGGGCTACAAAGTGAGACTTTGTCTGTAAAAAACAACAACAAAAAAAGCTAAGTATTTTACTTTCTGTATAGGAATGTCATTAGTTCATCGTTTATTTTTTCTAGTGAGGTTGAATATTCAGGAAAATTAATGAGAGTTTGTTGCAAAGACTGAAGCTGGTTTGATTTTGGCCAATTGGGATAGAGGAGGAGGTGGATTAGGCAAGGCCCTAAGCATCCTTTTCATTTCTGGTTGGTTCTGAGTGGTTGCTTTTATTTTGCATGCCTCAAGGTCAAATTACTCTGCTTTTATATCTAAACGAGGCCTAAGTTCTACTAATGATGATAATTACTCATCCCTAGGACATTTTGAAGATACACTACACATTTTATGTTATTTTAGTATAATTAATACAGTTATATTCCCATTGAAGCACAGAGAAGTAATTTTGTTTTAGATTGGGCAGCTAAGGACAAAAATGAGAACTCAGATCTCCCACTTCTCAGTTTAGTGCTTTTTTTTTTGCAGTTAGAAAATTTTAGATCTCTAAGTTTGTATACTTAGCTCAGTGGTTCTTAAATGGCATAGATAGGGAGAAGCAGCTTTTTCATAATCACTTGAGGTAAATATTTTATTCTTAATCTCTCCCTTTCCCTGCCTGCCCACATCCCAAGAGGACATACCAGAATTCCAGGCTGGAGTGGATGGTATAGTTTGCAATACCTGGTGATGAGGACACAGCCTCCTCCTCTCTTGATTTAAACAGTTGATTTAAATAGTCACATAACCTAATTTCAGTAACACATAGTGGCCTCTCTTGACTTGTTTAGGTATTGTTGGTAGCATTATGGGAGAGTAATTGTTTTTAGCTGGTTACAGATTGGCATTGTTTTGTGCTTTTCCTCTGGAGGAAATTTTTGATAGACTTAAAATATCAGTGATGTAGGAAGTTGGCATGTGTAGTTGTTATTGGGGAAGCTGACTTCAGGGTGTTACCTTTGAAAGTAAGTTTATATTTCATTGCAGAATTGATAAACATTTTAGGGATTTATAGTTTGTGCTTTAATATTTTATTTTATACAAAAGTTTGAAGCTATCAAGTTGCAGATAATTTTGTTTTATCAATGGAGAAGCTGTGATACAGGAGAGAGTAATATTTTCTTTGACGTTGGCTAAATCTTCAACATTAAAATTTTCAACATTTAAACCTAATTTGATTTTTTCAGATTTTTCTTATTTAGTCCATTTAACTAAGCTATGAATCTAGCCAGTATTTGGAAGATGACTTCTTTCTTTTATCATGACTCTTCTTTTATTCTTTAACATAACTTCTGTCTCTGTTCCTGCCAATGATCTGAAATGACTTTTTCTACCTCTGCAAGTTCTACTTATTTAAATTGGAGCAGAAATACAGTAGAACTTATGTAGATTACCACCTCACCTTCTTAAATTGACCTAATTTTCATAGATTGGACATACACCACAGGTACTCAGTGGAAGTTCCTATGTTGACCACCTTCGTATGTTGACCAGTTTGTTAAAGTCCCTTGGGTAGTCAACTTACAGAGGTTCTGCAGGTATTTGTTTGTAAGTAGATAGTAAGCTCCTTGTGGGAAGGTTAATCATTTGCTTTATAGAAAATAGGATCTACATTTAATAGATCTACCATGAAAATAACAGACTGTTTATTCTTAGGGAGCTCATGATTTAATGCAAAGAGTAAAGACTTTTAACTACATGATTATAATACATAACCTGGCATCATTGCCTATTTTACTTCCATGGTGGATATTAGTGCCATTTGCTTTCCTTAGGAGTATGCCAGATTTTAAATACTCTAATGAATGTAGATGTTGTCTCAAAGTCGTCAAAAAGAACTTTATGTAGCCATTACATATTAATCATTTAGCACTGAAGATGAAACCTTTTGACCATTCTTGTTACTATATTTATGTTTTTCAAACGATTAAAATGTGAAATAGAAGATATCATAGAACTCATCATAATAAAAATAATAAAGTTTGATGAAGCTTTTGGTTACGTGTGTGTGTGTGTTATATACACACACACACACACACACACACACACACACATATATATATATAGTTCATATATATATATGAACTATTTCTGGGTATCGGTAAAGAAATTGTGAAGCTCCCCCAATAAGGGTATATAATTTCATCTTTGATAATTAAGAAAGTAAGCAGAAAATTTAAGTGGCCGTTTACTAAAGGATGTGATTAGTAATATTTGCCTTTTGTAAGTAAGTCTTTGTGCCTTTCCTGATAATGAACCAACATTACTTTGATGATTATGTTCCATCTATGAGTTGCCATCACAGTAACTGCAACCTTAAACCTTGTTCACTTTTCATCCTTGTATTTGTATGTTTGTTCTTGATGGTGATTTTTTTCTGTTTTATGTAATTATTTTAATTTACCTCTTTCCTCAGAAACTTCTATGAGCTAGGAGGAAAGGTTTGTTGATAGTGAAATCAGCTAATCTTCTCTTTTCTAGTAAAATTTACAGTTTGAGTGCCATTTATCCAACACTTGGGAACAAAAGTATTTCAGATATCATATTTTTTTGAACTTTAGAATACTTGAATTATACTTAGTGTCCTTAATTGGAAAATCTGAAATCCAAAATGTTCTAATGAGCATTTCCCTTGTGCATCATGTTAGCATTTAAAATGTTTCAGATTCAGGCCACGTGTGGTTGCTCATGCCTGTAATCTTAGCAACTTGGGAGACTGAGGCATGTGGATGGCTTGAGGACATGAGTTCAAGACCAGCCTGAGCAAGAGGGAGACCCTGTCTCTAAAAATAGCCAGGCATCATGCTGGGTGTCTGTAGTCCCAGCTACTGGGGAGGCTGAGGCAGGGGAATCATTTGAACCCTACATTTTGAGATTGCTGGGAGCTATGACACCACAGCACTCTACCAAAGGTGAAAAAGTGAAACTGTGTTGCAAAAAAGATAATAAACAAACAAAAAGTTTCATATTTTGGAGCATTTGGGAGTTTGGATTTTCATATTAGGGATATTCAACCTTTATACAAAATAAAATGCTTTTAAACTGGGTGTAGTGTGGCACATGCCTGTAGTCCCAGATGCTCATGAGGCTGAGGCAGGAGGATTGCTTGAGCCAGGAATTCAAGTCTATCCTGGATAACATAGCAAGACTTTGTATCATAAAAAAACTAACATAAATGCTTTTACAATTCTTGACCTGGTATACCTGTTGGTGTTGCCCCACCCCGTCCTTGCACTCCACCATGCTTGTTTTTTGCCTTCTTTGTTTATGTATGTATGTGCTATGTTCTATTTATATAGGTCCCTACCTTCTCAAATAATACTTTCAGTAAGAGTAACATTTTTTCTTCATATACTCAAATACACGTTTTTTCATTTTTCACAGTTAAATTTCACGGATCTTGTCTGTTTCTATATGGTGTGAAGGGTGGATTGTCCCTATTTCTGGTGTAACTTTGGGGGTTTGTCTTTCTTCCTAGTCTATGTGGCGTGGGGAGGGGTCCTCTCCTTTGCTAAATTCAGAGTTAGAGTACAAGATCCTGGTGTATTGGAATCCTCTGCCCTCAGTATTAGTTCAGGGAGGGCATTTGGCTGTAATAGAAATAATGAGAGAAAGTGGGCTTTATAAATTATAGGTGACTATTTTAGGAGCTCATTAAGGTATCTGAGACTTAAATAAATTCCAAATCTGCTCTAATGTGAAAATTTAATGTGTTGTGCTAAAAATTGCTTTGGCATAGGCACTTACAATGAGCGCTCAAATATGAGTTGCTGACATTTGCCAGGCACTATTTTAGGGGGTTTTACATTACGAGTTTAATCTTCACAGCAACTGTTTGGTCTAGGTAGGTATTCTTACAGTTCCCATTTTGTAGATAAGAAAGTGAAGTCCAGAGAGGTTATGTAACTTGTCTCATTTCACACATTTAATAATGGTGATGACAATATTTATCTTTAGCCATTTTGGCTTAGAGCTCAAGTTCTTAACCACTATATTACCTTGCCTTTAACTAGAGGCTGATTTTGTTTAAAATCAATTTTATTAAGATATAATTTGTGTGCTAAGTATGGGGGCACACACCTGTAATCTAGGAGTGCTGAGGTGGGTGGATCGTCTGAGCTCAGGAGTTCCAGACCAGCCTGAGCCAAGAGTAGAACACCAACACTACTAAAAATTGAAAAGTAGCTGGGCTTGTGACGGGCACCTGTGGTCCCAGCTTCTGAGCTCAGGTGATCCACCCATCTCAGCCTCCCAGTGTGCTAGGATTATAGTTGTGAGCCATTGTATCTGGCCCAGCAAAACTGTTTCTAAAGTGACTATGTATGATTTTGCAGTTCTACTAGCAATGTATGAAAGTTCCAATTGTTGTACTTTCTTGACAACACTTGGTGTTTTCAGTCTTAAATTTTAGTCATTTGGTATCTCATTGTCTTACAGTAGTATTGAACATACTTTCCTGTGCTTATTTTTCATGTACATATCTTTTGTGAAGTGTTTGTCCTAATATATTGTCCATTTTTTTCTCCTCAATTGAGTGTCATATTGCATTATAAGAGTTCTGTATATATTCTGGATATATATAAAGACCTGTGTATTGTGATATTTCCTCCAAAGTTGTTTACCTTTTCAGTTTCTTAATATTTTTATAAAGTGTACAAATTCTACATTTTAAAGTCCAATTAATTGTTTTTCATTGTTTGTGAGTTTTCATTCTCCTTGTTAAAAAATTACTAAGGAGAAGTCACAAAAGAGATTTTGTTTTATATTTTCTTACAGCTGATTTTTAGTTTTTTATGGCTATGCTGCATTTCAGGTTAGTTTTTTTATAGGGTGCTAAAGGTTGAAGGCTTTCTCCAACCCCCATGGGTATCTGATTTCCACACTGCTACTTGTTGAAAAGCCCATTTTCACTGAATTTTCTGGTCTCCTCAGAAATTTACCAAACATGTATGAATTTATTTTTGGAATTTTTATTCTGTTTCATTGATGTATATGTTAGTATGTACACCAGTGTGACACTCTTGATCACTGTATACCATTATAGCCAGTCTTGAAAACAGGAGTAAATTTTGTCTCTTCATTTTAAAGTCATTTTGGTCAGTTAGGTTCCTTGCATTTACACATAAATTTTAGATTTTGCTTACTAATTTCTACAAAAAGATATGTGGGATTTTAATTTGGATTACTTTAAATCTATGGCTTGTAAATACTTGACATTTTAACAGTATTGAGTCTTTCGAACCATGAACATACCATATTTCTCCAATTACAGTATTTAGGTCTTCTTTAATTTCTCTTAGTGTTTTATAGTTTTTAGTGTTGAGTTTTGCACTGTATTTTGTTAAATCTACTCTGAGTATTATGTTTTGATGTTGTTATAAATGTTCTTTTAATTTTAATTTCTAATTGTTAGTATATGAACAATTTTTGTATATTGATGTTGTATTTTGTGAATTTTATATTTTTGCATATCATAAGACTTCAAAATATGCATTTTATTTTTAATTTAAAATTTTTTTGGTTTAATCAAATTTAATTTTGACTTTTTTTTTTTTTTTTTTTTTTTTTTTTTTAAAGAGATGGGGTCTTGCTTTGTTGCCCAGACTGGACATGACCCCAAAGTGTCCTTTATCAGTCTCCCCAGTAGCCAGAACTGTAGACATGTGTCACGATGCCTAACTTTGTGAAACTTTGAATTCATTTGTTGGTTTTTACAGTTCTTAGTAGAATTTAATGAATTTTCTAAGAATACTATCATGTTATCTATAAATAAATAGCTTTAGTTCTTTCTTTTCCATTTTTATCCTCTAGTAAATTTAATGGATTTATTTGATTTGTTACTCCTTTTTTTTTTTTTTTTTTTTGTAGAGACAGAGTTTCACTTTATCGCCCATGGTAGAATGCCGTGGCGTCACACAGCTCACAGCAACCTCCAGCTCCTGGACTTAGGCAATTCTCCTGCCTCAGCAAAGGATTTTCTTTTGCACTTTTGTTCATGAATGATGTTGGTCTATGGCAGCGGTTCTCAGCCTGTGGGTTGTGACCCCTTTGTAACAATGAAAATACATCCTGCATGTCAGATATTTACATTACAATTCATAACAGTAGCAAAATTACAGTTATGAAGTAGCAACGAAAATAATTTTATGGTTGAGGGTTTTATGGTTGAGGGTCACCCTGACATGAGGAACTGTATTAAAGGGTTGTGGCATTAGGAGCCATTAGAAAGGTTGAGAACCTTTGGTCTGTGGTTTTGTAATTTTTTTCTTGGTTTTCACATCAGAGTGTATTACTTTCTTAAAATAGGTGGCTAAATAACAAATTTATTTTAGTCTAGTTCTAGAAGTTAAAAGTACAAAACAAGGTATAGGTGGATTTTGGCTTGCAGTGTTATCACGTAGTCACCCTTCAGTGTATGTGTTGTTGATATCCTAATCTTTCTTATAAAGATACCCATCATAATGGGTTAGGGCCCACCATATGACTTTATTTTGCCTCAATTACCTATTTAAAGGTCTAATCTTCGAATGCAGTTACATTATAAGGTAGTAGGAATTAGGACTTCAACATAGTGACTTTCTTTTGGGAGAGGTGGAAATACATTTTAGCGTATAAGTAATGTTAAGGCAATGCTGGCTTCTAAAAGCAAGTGAAAGAGTTTATATTAATTAGGTATGATATTTGCTTTGTAGGAGTTGGGGAAGATTTCTTCCTTCTAAATGTTTTGGAATAGATTCTGCAATATAGGTACCAGCTCTTTGAGTGTTTGATAGAATTCCACTGTGAAACTTTTTGGTTGGGTACTTTTTTTAATTGGAATTTTTAAAAATTGTTTTGATTTTGGAGCTTGAAATTGGTCTGTTCAAGAGTTCTGTTGAGTCTAGGGAGATTGTGTGATTCCAGGAATTTGTCGATTTCCTCCACCTTTTCAGATTTCTGGGTGTAGAGATTTTTGTATCATTTATATCATTTATTCAGTGAAGATCTTTTGTATCTCTGTGTTATGGGTTGTTTGTTATTTGCCATTTTTCATATCTGATTTGGCTTATTAGAGCTCTTACTTCTCTGTTTCTAATCTGGCCAAGGGTGTATCAATACATTTATTTCAAAGAACCAACTTTTTGTTTTGTTAATCTTCTGAATAATTCTTCTGTTCTTGATTTCATTTAGTTCTGATCTGATTTTGGTTATTTTTTTTCTTCTGCTGGATCTGAAATGGGATTGCTCTTCTAGCTCCTTGAGATGAGTCATCAGATCATTATTGACTTGCGCTCTTTCTGATTTCTGGATTATAGGCTTTAATGTGATGAATTTCCCTCTTAGTACTGCCTTTGCAGTATCCCAGAGATTTTTATAGCTTGTGGCTTCATTGTCATTCTGTTAAAAAAATCTAATGATTTCTTTCTTTCTGTTCAAAAAATCTAATGATTTCTTTCTTTATTTTCTTTTGACCCAGCTATTGTTTAGCAGTAGGCTGTTTAAAGTATAAGACTTGGTGTGAAGATGATTGTTTTGATTAGCATTGAGTTTTACTTTTATTCCACTGTGGTCTGTAAAGATGCAAGATGTAATTTTTTTTTTTTTTTTTTAATTTGGTGAGACTTGATTTGTGTGCTAGCATGTGAACTGTCTTTGAGAGTGATCATGAAGAATGTACATTCAGTGATATTGGGGTAAAATGTTCTATAGATGTCTGTTAAGCCCAGTTCTGGAGTTATGTGTAAGTCCATCATTTCCTTATTTAGTTTCTCCTTGGAGGATCTGTCCAGTTCGGTCAGTGGAGTGTTGGAGTCTTGAGGTATTAGGGTGTTTTTGGTTATCATATTGTTCAGATCGAGAAGGGTTTGTTTTATAAATGTGGGAGTGTTTGTTAGGTGCATATGTGTTTAGAATTGATAAGTCCTCTTATATAGTTCCTTTGACGTATATATAATGTCCATCTTTACCTTTCTTTATTTTTGTTGTTTTAAAAGCCAATTGTATCTGCAGAGAGGACAGCAACACCCTTTTCTTTTGGTTTCACTTTGCCTGAAATGTTTTCCAACCCTTCACCCAGAATCTTGATGTATCATTGGCGGGTAGATGTATTTTCTGCAAACAACAAATACTTGGTTTGTAGAAGTCTTGATGTATCATTGGGTAGATGTATTTTCTGAAAACAACAAATACTTGGTTTTTATCCAGTCAGCCAGTCCATGCCTCTACAGTGGGGTATTCAAGCCTTTTGCATTTATTCAAAGAATTGATAAGTAGGATACAGTTCTGTTTGTCTTGTTATGTGGAGGACTGTTACCTTTTTTTATCACTTGAGCAACTGTGAAAGCTGTTTTTGTTCCTTTAGTTTTCAGGTGTCTTTGCTGATTGTCCATTGTGTATGTGGTCTGTGTATATTACAGGCCCAAGAACTTTCTGCAGGGTGGTCTTTGCCCAGTGTTTGCTTATGAGTAAAATATTTGATTTCTCCATCAAAGATGAAAGTTAGTTTTACAGAGTACAGAACCCTAGGTTTGTAGGGTTTTTTTTTTTTGAGAAGATTGAAGATGGGCATCTACTCTTTTCTGCCTTGCACAGGTTCAGCTGACAACTGAAATTCTGATGGGTTTACCCTTTTAGATGAATTGCTGATTATACCTGACTGTTTGCACATTTTTTTCCTTTTATTTTGACTACAGCCAGGTTAATTACAGTGTACCTAAGAGATACTATGTAAGTAGGTGAATGTCTTAAGTGTTTAGCAATATTAGAGAACTTTTCAACTATAATATCCTGGGCTAGGGTTTCCATGCTATTGGGACTCTCTTCTTCCCTTTCAGGGATTTCTATAATTTGTATGTTGGTGTACTATACTTCGTGTAGTTTCTTAAATCTGTAAGAGATTGCTCTGCTTTTACTTTCTTCTTTTCTGCCTCTTTAAATGACTGGGTTAGCTTGAGAGCCTTGTCTTTGAGCTTTGAGACTCTTTCTTCTTCATGGTTTAATCTGTTATTGAAACGTCTAGTATGATTTCCTTCTGCTGAATTTCCACTTTTCCTTCAGTTCTCTTCATTGTTTTGCCATCTATAATCTGAATTCTCTTTTTTTAATTTCCACAATTTCTTTGTAGTAAAGATGTTCTGAGGTAGTTACATTATATCTCTTGTGGGAGATGATCTGGTCTGATACTTTATTATTACACTGATTTTTGTTGTTGTTGTTCTTGGTTTTTCCTCATGTATGGTTTCTTCTTGTTTGACTCTGGGTTTGTTCTTATGGAAGTTTTAAAAAAATATCCTAGGATACTAGAGAGAGCTTCACTGTTTTTAGGAGTGAAGCTCTGAGGCTGGAAATTGAATTTCACATCTTTTGGCAGGTTGTCAAGGAGATTAGAACTTGAAGATTTCCTGTTCTGGGAGCAAATGCTGTGAGGGTGAAGCATGTGCCCTAGGAAGTAGTGCCCCAGGTCAGAAGTAGATGCCCCATGACCAAGAGCACCACAGCCTAACTCTGGAAACTGTGTGATCCCTATCACTGAGGTGGAGGATGTGTTCCTGTGATCCACATTGTGCATAGAGATTGATAAGTGGCCCGTTGTGGGTGGCAGCACCTCCCTAAATCTGTTTGGCAGAGCAAAGATGGCTACTGACACCTGGAAAGTGGAGCTGAAGTTGCTTAAGCAGCCAAACTCTGAAAAGCCACACCATTCTGGACCCTAGATTCTTGGGGTAACAGAGCCCCACTCCCCTAATATTTGATAAAGAGCTACCTACTCCTCATACTCCATACCTAGACCAGCCTATATTCCAGAAGGGAAGTGCCGAGGCACAAGTTGGCTGCTCTGTAAAGAAATTGCAGGCCAGACTGCACTCCCTCCAGCCCTCTGCCATAGGGCTCACATTTGAGCACCCCCCCTCTCCCCACTCCCTTCTCCTCTCTTCCTCTTCCATCCCCTCCCCTCCCATCCCTTCCCTTCCCCTCTCTGTGTTTTGATTATAGCCAACCTAGTGGGTATGAAGTGATATGTCATTTTTATTTGCATTCCACTATTCACTAGTAATCTTGAGCATCTTTTCAAGTGCATAATGATCATTCCTGTACTACTTTCTAAAGATTGTGTTTTATCTTTAATGACTGATTCAGATAACATTATCTATTTTAATAGCCAAAGGAAAGTCGAGGAAATTGTGGTCCAGAATTTGGTTGAATGCATGTCCTGTATAAGTGTACGTATGTTACATACAGGGTGTCCCAGAAATCACCCCTAAATTTGCCATACACAGGGAAAATGAGAAGTTGTATTTAAATGTACCTTTATTTATAAAATTTTAGGGGTGACTTTTGGGACACCTTTTATAGGGTTTAAATTTTTCGATTCAAGAATAGAAGACTAATTTACTTGGTATTTTAAATTCAGCATTGTTTATGAAATAAAAATCATTAAAATAACTTTTTTAAAAAGTTAATTTTAAAAATCCAAGAATACATTTTACATGCATTTTGGCGATTTTCTTCACTCCTAAATAATGGGATGGGGATGCTGTCTACCGAAATATATTAGCTATGGTACCCATCCTGTCCATACTTTGTTTTATAGTCCCTACTCTGTAGACATCTGTTTTCCATGTGAGCTTGATATTTTCTCCAGTTGATTGGCCTGTGATTGGGTACTCTTCTGAAGTTTGACACCAACATAGCAATTACATCTTGATGGAATTGGCTTATAAGATATTTTGGGCCAATCATGTTTTCTGTCTTAAGAATTTGAAGAGCACTACATTGATGTAGTGTTGGTGCTGGAAGGGCTATAAATATATGCAGGTGTAATAGTAAGTTGATAATTTTGAAAAGCAGAAAAAAAAGTCACATCAGTGGTAGAACACTAGAAGATCTATATTCCATATTCCTGCACTGGAAGGCTCTAGGTCCAGCTTGAATCCAACACTATAGATTTTGTGTTTGAGACCTGGTCCACTTACTCCTTGTGGTTTGTTACGAGAGAATTCTCCTAATTGCTTCACCTGTACCTAATTTACAACTACAAAAGATAATTAAAATTTTCTTCATCTCTAAACCTTCAGTGGTTAAAACTGATTCTGTGTTTGGGGTGAACCCTTGGGAATGTCTGAGTGAAATAAAGTCCAGAAAGTCCTTATTTCTGGACCTCCAATCAGTGGAGACATTTGTTGGCCATTTTTTGTTCTCTGATCCAGTCTACTTTTATGAGTTCTAGACATTGGCTTGCCTCCTTATCTTTTCATGACTATTACTTTATTGTATTAATCACCTTAATCTTTTCTTTCCTGGTCTCATCCTTTTTGAAGTTGTGATCCTGAAGCTAGCATATAGCTATTTTGAATTCTTGTTTTTTAAAGATTTTATTAAGTTACAGAGTCTAAGACAGTTGCCTTTATTCCTTTTCTTCTTTACCTCTACTATCTTGATTCATAGAGCCTGTGACATAAGACAGTGTTAAACACTGGTCCTGATGGAGATGGATTAGGGAGGAATTGCCTTACAAAATGTCAAATAAGTTTAATCTCTACTTTTGAAAAAAGGGACATTTTAAGTTTTTTAGGACTTTTTATCACAGCAAATGAACTAGGAAGGAATGAGATGATGGGACAGACACTTGAACTTACCTGCTGCCCATGAAGATTGATTGGTGTTGGGAAATTTAGTGTTATCACTGTAGATATAAAGACTTGAGACTTATTATTATTTTTTTCCCTTTTCATTTATTTCTGTTTCTTTCAGTGCTGAATCCATTTAGGGCCAGTTGAGTTGCTGGTGGTGTAAGGCAGTGGTCTCCAGCCTTTTTGGGACCAGGGACCAATTTCATAAAAGATAATTTTTTCATGGGCTGTGATCATTTTGATAGGAGTCTGTAAGCGATTGATTTATTATGGTCTTTGTGCAGTCAAACCTCTTGTTAATGATAATCTGTATTAGCAGCCCCTCTGCACGCTAACACAGTGCCTCAGCTCCACCCTGATCATAGGCATTAGATTCAAATAAGGAGCACAGACTAGATCCATCACATGCACAGTTTACAGTAGGGTTTGTGCTCCTATGAGAATCTAATGCTGCTGCTGATGGGACAGGAGCCAGAGCACAGGGAGTGATATGAGTGATGGGGAGTGGCTGTAAATACAGGCGAAGCTTTGCTTGCTCTGACTGCAGCTCACCTCCTGGCTCACCTCTTGCTTTGTGGTCCAGTTCCTAACAAGATAGGGACTGGTACCAGTCTGTGGCCCAGAGGTTGAGGACTATAGCTGTAAGGGGAAGGTGGAAGCTAGAGAAATTTAAAGTTTTAGAAATTTTGAGTGAAAGAAATATTCTCATGGCTTTTCCACTGGATTTCCTTCTTAAAGGACATATATAAATTTGAGCATACTTAAAATAATTTTTCAAAGGTCTTCTGTTAGCTGATAATTGTGATTTTTGGTTTTCATAGTCACAATGATGTACTTTTTAAAAAAATCTTCTAAGATCAGAACAATGCACATAAGACACTGGATTTTTAATTTAAGTCCTTAAGATTGATCTTTGGACAAATAATTTAGTTTCTGAGTCTTTCTTCATTTATAAAGTAAGATACAGTAATATTCTGCTGTAGGATTGTGAAATTTATATAATGCATGTAAAAGGGCATTGTTATTTATAAAATCAACAAAAAGATTTAAAAGATATTTGCCAGAACTTTGTATTTGATAGTAAAATATGAAAGTGGTTCTGTGGTCCTGTTTAGGTAAGATGTAACTACTCCTTGTTTTCCTAAATGACACTAGATTGTGCCTGGCTTTGATTATCTTGGTAATGTTAATTTTTTTTAGTACTTAATCTTTGTAAGTTTTAATTTTTGTTAGCTGCCAGTACTATTATGAGATGGCACATTTTATGAAAGCAAAATGGAATTAGTGTTAGTACCAAAATATAGGTGGGTTTAACTATGAATATATACATAATACTTTGTTGAAATTATACTTTGTAAGTACTTACTAAATTTGCTTAGTAAGTTTGGATGCTGCTTTTTTTTTTTTTTTTTTTTAAATAGGATCTTGCTCTGTTGCTTGGGCTAGAGTGCACTGGTATCATTATAACTCACTGCAGCTTTGAACTTCTGGGCTCAAGTTCACTTGATTCTTCTCCCTCACTCAGCCTTCTGAGTATTTGAAAGATATTTTGTTGAGTAATAAATTTCTGAATCCAAAATTACTCCTTTGAATATTTTAAAGAAGTCACCCCATTGTCTTTTGGCTAGCATAGTTTTTATTGAGAAGTCTGCTTTAGTTTTTACTTTTTATTCTTTGATATTTACTATATCTCATTTTCTATGGCTGCCTTCAAGATTTCCTCTGTATTTTTGGTTTTAGCAGTTTAAGTACATTGTATGTTTTAGGGAATTTCTGTGTGTGTATATATATCTCACATACACACACGGAATATATATATATAGTATTATATATATTAATTTATATATATAGTATTATATATATAATTTATATATACATAGTATATATATAATTTATATATATATAGTATTATATATATATAATTTTATATATATATATAGTATTATATATATATAAATTTTTTTAATCCTGCTTGGGTTTTCTGAGGTTCTTGGATCTGTGGTTTGATGCTTTTTTGTTATTTTAAAAAGATTCTAATTACTATTTCTTTATGTATTTCTTCTGACTTATTTTCTCTTTCTGTCTTTTTTTTTTTTTTTTGAGATAATCTCACTTTGTCACCCTTGGTAGAGGCTGTGGTGTCACAGCTCACAGCAACCTTGGGCTCAAGCAGTTCTCTTGCTTCACCCTCCCTGGTGGCTGGGACTATAGACACCAGCCACAATGCGTGGATACTTTTTTTTGTTTTGTTTTTTGTTTAGCGGATTCGGAATTATTTTCTATCTTTTTCTACTACTTGAATTGCTTGTTATCCTTAGAATATTTGATATTGTCCCATAGCTCTTGGATGTTCTGTTCTGTTTTCTTTTTTCTTGTGTTTTAATCTGGATAATTTCTGTTGAACTACTTGAGATTTACTCCGTAACCTGTATTTTGTATTTTGATGAGCCCATTGAAAGAATTCTTTGTCTCTTATATTCTGTTTTGAAATTTTCAGCAATTTAATTTTACTTTCTCTTTTAGTTTCCATGTCTGTTGAAATTCATTTTCTTTTCATGCAGATTTTTCATCTTTACCACTATAATCACTAAGATACTAATTTTGTTACTTTTAAAGTTCTTGTCTCATAGTCTAATAGTTTGCATTATCTCATGGGTCTCATTGACTGCTTTGGCTCTTGACAAGAGTTGTTTAATCTTGCTTTTATGTGTATTTCATACTAGCAATTGCATGTAGAACAGTGGAGACTAGTATTTATGCCTGGAAATGATTGCACTTCTTTTATTAGAATGTTAATGCGGAGATTGAGTAAATCTAGTTAGGGGTTGGGATGAGTTTGAATTTTGTTGTAGCTGTACTTAATTTCCACAGGTGTTATCCTGAGCTTAAAGAGTGAGGTGTGGGGTGCCAGTGAGCTTTTCTTCCTGTTCATATTATGTCTTCAGTTTTCAGCTTCAAGATTGCATTTCACTAGGGGTAAATCCATGCTCTTGCCCCTGCCTGGTGTGAGACTATTGATGTTTGTTATTTGGTGCTTAAGGCTGGTTTCTTACCATTGCTGGGCTTTTATTTATTTATTTCGATATATGGTTTGGTTTTTTAGTTTTGAGTGTTAAGTCCCCCAGAAGATGCTAGCACCAACAGACCCTTCAGTGATTGTTCTGTATTCAACCACAGATTAGAACATTGTCTTTCTTCAGGCTGCTTTTACAAAAATGCCATAGACTTGGAGGCCTAAATAAGAAAAACATTTAATTCTTATAATTCTGGAGTCTGTGATTAGACACTAGCAGATCCATTGTCTGATGACAGTCGTTTTCTGGCTTGTAGACAGCTGTCTTCAAGTGAATAAACACTCATTTTACCCTATCACTAATCCCATCATGGAGGCACTATCCTAAGGTTTCAGCAGATTAAATGAAAGTCTCTTCAAGACAGTTGTAAATTTCTGTCTTTTTTCCTATCAACTAATTGTATTTGGGAATGTGGGGAAGAGGAGAGTCTGGGATATGGCTAATTAGCAACATTTCCAAAGCTGGGGTCAGGTGTACATTAGCTGACGTACAGATGTAAAACTGGCTGAAGATCCAAGTACCCAAGGCTTTTAGTTCTATTATGAATTTTCTTAACAAATGCTGCATTACAAAAGTAAGGGGCAGCGTTGTGTGGAAAATCTGGATATCAGTGACTTAGTCAAAAAGTGATTTAGAAAAGTTAAACACTGAGAAATTGGAATTTGTAAGGAAACCTTAATTTTGTTTCTATATAGATTCACAAGAGTAATATTTGGTAAATTTAAGTCTAAAGGACTTTGTGGAAAAACAAAATTCTTAACTGATAATGAAGTATTTAATATAGCAGAAGCATTTATTTTTTGGTGGCATATAATGGTGCATCTTCTTATTGAAGACATCTTAGATCTTATTATATAGGGAATTGTGTTCCCCCCTTCATTTCTGATCTCTATTCTCATGTTTCTAACCTCCTAGATTTCTGTTCTATTGTGACTTATACATGATTCACTACAGAAATTTTGAGAAAGACTATGTTATGGTCCAGTATTTCACTTCCAAGAAACACTGTTCCAAGAAACATTGTTCCAAGAAACACAGTCAACAGTGTTCTTTCTCATTTATCCGTGCTAGTTTCAGCTTGCATGGCTTATCAGTGTTGCTAGGAGGACTTCATTGGTTTCTATCCATACAGATATACTTTTCTTGATTTTTGTGTATCTCCAGATTTTCATATGACCCACGTGTAAGAGTTATTGCTTATAGAAGAAGTTATTTAAATATCTCCAAGCAACAATAAAAATCCAAACTGCCTTTGAGCAGTAATACTTGTGACACCTTAAGCAGTTTCCTCTGTCACCCATGCACGATGTCCATGCTTTTACATTCTCACTGGAGGCATCAAATATTAGAGGCCAGATGGATTTTATCGCTGTTTATACATTATGAAGAAGTGGGGTGGGAAAAGCTCTTCTTATGTGACAGGTGGCCTTTGCTGAAAGCCAGGGAGATTTCAGCTGTACTCTAGGGCTCCACTTAGGAGACAAGAGCAACTCTGATCCTCTTCACTCAAAGACACTGTTTAGCAATATGAGTGACTCGACATTTCTGTATCCTGCTCTAAATTTCATTTAATAAACCTTCTGGCTGGATTTCTCCCATAATGCAATTTGCATTATTACTTTAAATAATGTAACAATCTATGAAATATGTTTATTTATTTATTTTTTGAGACAGTGTCTCAAGCTGTCGCCCTGGGTAGAGCACTGTGGCATCACAGCTCTCAGCAACCTCAAAACTCTTGGGCTTAAGCGACTCCCTTGCCTCAGCCTCCCAGTAGCTGGGACTACAGGCGCCTGCCGCAACACCCGGTTACTTTTTGGTTGCAGTTGTCATTGTCGTTTAGCAGACCGAGTTCAAACTCTCCACCCTCGGTGTATGTGGCCGGCGCCTTGCCGACTGAGCTACCAGCGCCATCCATAGAGTATATTTTTAAAAGTGGTATTGTCAGGCTAGTGGATATCACAGCAAAATTCAAACTTTTTTAAAAATTTCAAACTTGTGTGACCAGTGAGTTTACAGCTGTGCGTCTTAAGCTGTCACATGTCTGTGAATCCAGCAGAGGGTCTTATAACCAGGCAGATGGGCGGGGGTGGGGGGGTGGGTGGAGTTCTGCGCTCTGACGCGTTCCTGGCTAACCCCTCCCTTCTTCTGGTTCATCAATCACATTTTGAGTCACAAGGCCTTAGAGTGGAGGTCCCCAACCTTTCAGGCACTAGGGAACAGTTTCATGAAAGACAATTTCTCCATGGACCAGAAGTGGGTGTTGATTTCAGGATGATTCAAGCTCACTACAGCTCCACCACAGATCATGAAGCATTAGGTTCTCACAGGAGCATTCACCCTAGATCTCTGGAAAGAACAGTTTGAGAGAGTAGAGTTCCCGCTTGCTCGGTGAGGTTCTGAAGCTGCCGCGAGGTGACAGGAGGCGGAACTCCCGCGGTGACGCGAGCGGTGGGGGCGGTGCAAACTGGGCCTGCGCGGCTCGCGCCCCACTGAGATTCCTGACCTGCCACCACCAGCGCCAGCCAGTCCCTGGGGCCCGGGGCTTGGGGACGCCAGTCTTAGAGAATGAGGTGATTGTGTTGTTCTGGAACCTGCCGGCAAGACCCAACAGCTCTTTTTCTTTCTCCCTCTAGTAATTCAGTGAAATTTTCCAAACTGCTATCAATGATTTTCAGCGTCTGGTTCACTGCGGCAGGATTCATTCACTTGGTGAGTGTCTCACCCCAGTCCCTGGAAAAAGGAAAGGGAGCCTGCAGTGCCCCGTCTCTATCACTGTAACCCAGTCACTGCTTCATCGCTTTAGTTCCCCTTTTAGATTTTCTGCACCCTCATGTTATCACAAATATGTGTCCCCTACAATCAAGATATCCATGTTCCCTCTTTCCAATTCTCAAAACCTGTCCTTAAAGATTTATAACCTAATAGGCTCCCAAAATATAATAAGCAACAGGTAAAATGTATCACTGTATCTTCCTTTTGGGGGGTTCTGGTATTTTAGCATGAAAAAAAAAAAAAAAAAAAGAAGGAAAGTGGCTGGATGTGGTGGTTTACACCTGCAATTCTAGCACCCTGGGAGGCTGACGTGGGCGGATTGCTGCAGCTCAGGAGCTCAAGACTAGCCTGAGCATATCAAGACTCTGTCTCTACTAAAACTAGAGAGTGGGTATGGTGGCAGACGCCTATAGTCCCAGCTACTCTGGAGGCTGATGCAGAAGGATCACTTGAGATTGCTGTGAGCTGTGATGACACCATGGCACTCTAGGCTAGACAGAGAATGACACTCAGTCAAAAAAAAAAAAAAAAGGAAGGGAGGGAGGGAGGAAGAAAGGAAGCAAGCTTGCTTTAAAAAATGGAGTCAGTGAATTTCAGACTTATAAATGGTAGGGCACTGTAGGGGAGGAGTTGCCTTTGCAAAAGGGAGTTCTGGGGCTTTGATTCTCTTGAAATCAGCCCACGTACCTTGCTCTACCTGCTTTTCTTATAGGAAAAGCTGGTGCTTATCCTCATAATGGCAATGAGTAAATGGGTTCAAGCCATATGAAAGAACCTTTGGACTTCACTGCTCAATGACTGTCAGGGAGCGGTTGTCAAAGAAGCAGGAATTGAAGTGAGACTTAAAAAGCCTTTGAGAAAAACAAAGCAAAACAGAAAACGTAGAAGTCTTTTTCACTTGAGACCATCTCTCAAAACCAATTAAAACAAGTAAATGAAAAAATACATTAAAAACTCACCATGTACAATTCATCAAAAAAAGTCAATACTTTCTATTGATTTTCTTTAATATACTTCCAGCAGGTGAAGCTTGCCATGCTGGTGCTGGCCAGCGGGGGCCTTAGCTTGCCTTCAGAGAGGTGCTGGCTGTTTTCCATAGTAAGATAAAAATAACAAATAGTAAAAGAAAAATAAACAAACAAACAAAAAAAAATCTAGACTGTAGACAACTACATTGTCTGGATGATTGTTTAAGAGACAATAGTACATTAAAAAAATTGCAAAAAGAAAAATGTCAAAAACCAAATACAAACTATGATAAAACCTTTAAGAAATCTGAAACCAGCCACATCCCTACTCAGCTCTCAAGTAAGAGAGAGATTTTCCTGGGAAGAAATATCATAGCAGTAAAGTTAGATTCCTGGGTTTAGGGAGTCAGTCCTAGGGGCTTACAAGATGAGAAACAACCATCAGTGTCCCTGTAGAGACCTGTTGGCCATCACAGAATGCTAATGGAGGAAAATTTAGGGCTTTTTTGTCTTTGATGGCAGTTCCAATGACAGACCCTCAGGTAAATGAGGCTGCAGGCATATTTCCTTGGACCTAATCGTGTTTTTATTTTCTATTTTTTTTTTGTTTGTTTGTTTGTTTTTTACTAGTCACTAAGTTTTAGGGAAAGCTTACATAAAAACCCAGATTTCTAGATTCTTTGGGAAAATGCCACATTCTGGGCTCTCCCTAGGCATCCAGCAGTTCCATGTGGAAAGCAGCTGTCCCTTTTATGCAGCAGGTGCTTGCAGGTGCCCCTGGGTTGGACACAGTCTCCTCCAGCCCCACATGAATAATGCAAGTCTGTTACTTGCCCCTCCAGGGACGTGTGCATGTGCCCCCGCCGGACATTGGTCTCTTAGGTGAGACCTCCAGCAAGGATGCATGTGAAGAAAGAAGGATGGCTTGCAAATTACAGGGTTCCACTTTGAGCCACACTAACTTTTCAAGTATTAAAAATCTGGAAGTACTATATTCCAGAGCAAAGAAAACACAGCAGACTGTGTTTAAAGGATATTTGAAATGACTACCCAAAGAAAAAAAAGCCTTGATGTCTTTAACTGACCATCTCATTCTCACACTACCCTCAGTTAAAAGCTGACCTTACCCAAAGATGGGGTTAACCAAAAAGGTATCAGTATGATGCTTACGCTTAAATTCTTTCAAAAACAGTCAGGAACATGGATACATGGATTGTAGTGACACATATTTGTGAGAACACGAAGGAAGGGAAAATGTGGGGTAGAGATGCAACAGTCTTTTATAGAAATAAATAATAAGTAAGGCTTTAAAAGAGCTGAAAACTGTTCTTTGTGCAAGATGTATAAGGTTTTAACTAAGCGACTATTAAACAATAGCGGGAATTGAAAAGGGAGTTGAAAGAGAAGACAGGAAAAAACAAAAAGAATTGCAGAGCTGAGAGCCACATTGGAGGGAAGCAAAATGTAATAAATGTGACAAGAACAAGTTCAGAAACGTGGTGGACAAGACCGAAGCAAATCCTGACCTGAGAACGAGCAGAGATACTCAAAGGATTATAGAGAAGAAACGTGAAAGTGGGCAATGTTGATTCAATATACTATCCACACAGTGTTCTGCAATGTGCAAGAGCACAATAAATGGTGCCAGGAAAGTGTTTTAAAATAAAGTCGTAAGTCTGTAGCTTAAAGGGTAAACTGTAGCCCAGGAAAAATGATTACAAATTATTAATTCCAACTATATTTTGGAGTATATGCTGACCTTCAGCAATAAGGAGAGAGCCAAGAGAACAAAGCAAGGTCTTTATAAGGGGTCGGGTGGGAAAATGAAATTAGTGTCAGATTTCTTCGCGACATCAATCAATATTAGAAGATAATGGAACAGTGCTTACCGAGTTTGTATGAAAGAAAGTATAACCTGCCTTGTCACTTTAACCAGTCAAGGGAAAATTGTACCCATGAACCCCTACTAAAAATGTATCCTTTGAAGGTCATAAAGTATATCTGTTAAAAAAAAATGTATCTTGATAAAATCCAGGCATAAAGGAGAGTAAGCAAAACTAAGAACTCAAGAATGGGGAAGCCATGTTAAAAAGTAGTGATAGTGGTTAACAACTGGCTTTAAAGTAGAGCTAAGATGTAACCAAGGCAATTGTGGTTACAGACTAGAATGTGCCTGAGCTGTAGAAACAATATCGCTATACGGATGATGTGGATGGGCAGGTGGGAGGAGATGGGATGAGTCCTTCTATCTTTCTACTTCATGGCATATTTTATATAAAGTTGAAATGTAAAGTTTAAAAATGTAAAAATTCAGTTTTGAGCATGGAGTTAAAATAGACAATGATCCCATATCTTCATGTTAGTCCATGATCTTAGCTTTCACCTTGACTCCTTTCCTGTACTGGACTGGCAAGCTCATGTAATGTGGTTAGGAGGAAGAACAGAAGCCCGGCTATCCCCTCTGCATAAACCAGCCAGGTGCTGAACCAGGAAGAGATTTGAAACACCAAATTAATAGCCCTAAAGACAGCAAGCTAAACTTGAAAGAGTTGTTTAAATTGTGAAGAATATTTCCAGGTTGGAATAAATGTGGTTTATAACAAATAAATAAATAATAACGATTAATATTGAATCCCTGAGTTAAGACATTACAAAAGAGACTGTGGGTAGGGTGCTGGCCCCATATACCAAGGCTGGTGGGTTCAAACCCGGCCCCAACTAAACTGCAACAAAAAAAATAGCCGGGCATTGTGGTGGGCACCTGTAGTCCCAACTACTTAGGAGGCTGAGGCAAGAGAATGGCTTAAGCCCAGGAGTTAGAGGTTGCTGTGAGCTGTTACACCATGATACTCTACAGGGTGATCAAGTGAGACTCTGTCTCTAGAAAAGAAAATTGTCCCAATATGTCTATATAGGAGAGATTAACTAAAGCTCGGTTTTCTTAAGATATGTCAAATCTACTAAGTGTGGAGTATGAATGTTTTAACACAATAATTAAGAATAGTGCGGTGAAGGCTATGTTAATCAGTTTTTTGTATTTCAAAGCATATAAAACCAGCAATTTGTACCCTATAAATGCATTAATGTACACAGCTATGATTTAATAATAATTAAAAAAAAAAAAAGATATAGGGCAGCACCTGTGGCTTAATGGAGTAGGGCACCAGCCTCATATGCTGGAGGTGGCGGATTCAAGCCCAGCCCTGGCCAAAAACTGCAGAAAAAAAAAAAAAAAAGATATACTGGTCTTGGAGAAGAATGAAGACTCCAGAAGTCACAGAAGTGGATTAGCGGAGTTTGCAACCCTATTCACTGTGCACTGTGGAGGTTATGTATAGACATGGTACCTCTTCCTTCTGTCAGAGTAAGGGACTGTAGAACTCCATGCTCACACCTACTCATTAAACTGAAGGGTGAAACAGAACTTGGCACTTTTTTTTTTTTGAGATAGAGTCTCAAGATGTTGCCCTTGGTAGAGTGCTATGGCATCACAGCTCACAGTTACCTCAAACTCTTGGGCTCCAGTGATTCTCTTGCCTCCGTCTCCCAAGTAGCTGGGACTACAGGCGCCCACTACAATGCCCGGCTATCTTTTTGTTGCAGTTGTCATTGTTGTTTTAGCTGGCCCGGGCCAGGTTCAAAGCCCCAAGCCTCGATATATATGGCTGGTGCCCTACCCGTTGAGCTACGGGTGCCACCAGAACTTGGCACTTTTAAAAAATGATCTAATACCTGAGCAAACTGCATGTTTTCTAATTTCTACTCCAGTTCCTGACCACAAAACAAAAGCCCTACTTTCCTCATTTAGAGATGTCTATCTCTAACATTTTATCATGTTTTGTGCTAAATAGAAAGGCAAAATGTCTAGAAAAGCATATGCCATGGAGGAAAAACGTCTAAAAATGGGAATGCAAAGGAAAAATATATATAAACACCTAATCACAAATTATGTATATATTTAAGTATACATTTATATTTTATAGTATATAATACATGGCATATATTATATATTTTATATATTATAAATTATAACAAATGTATCTATAATATAAATATAAATGCCTACTTCATTTATTTAATATAAAAAGATAATCTGATAAATTTAACTCCCCCTGAATTATTGGAAAAAATCAGAGAAAAATATTTTTCCGGGGTTTTTGTGTGAAAGGGGAAAATAACTTGGAAAATCTGTTTATTTTTTCTTGGACACTGACATTCATGTGATTAAGTTCACTGAAATGAAGTACTTAATGATAACACTGATCTAGTTTAAAAATGAGCATACATAGTAACTGATGAGTCCAAAGCCTTTGGAGTCCCCTGGCTCCAAGATGAAGTGATATGGCCACATGAAAAGAGGTTGCAGGGGACACCTGTCCCTGTGCTGGGCTCAAGCCAAGGCCCCTTCATATTTCAGCAATACTCATAACTAAAGAAATAAAGATTCTACCCAGCATTCTCAAACCCTTCACAGCAGGCTGAGAACCATTTCAAACTTTATTTGGATTAAGTGAAATGCATGTAATGGTTTGCCTAATTCTTTAAAACCCTCCCTTGGATTCCATTCAGAGACTTTTCCTGATTCTTCTCTCTTTGAACAGGTGGAAAATTCTGGTGATCCCTGGCTCAAAGGCAGAAATTCACAGAATATATCCTATTTTGACTCCTTCTACCTGGTCATGGCAACAACATCAACTGTTGGCTTTGGAGATGTGGTAGCCAAGACAACCTTAGGCCGAACCTTCATCATGGTTTTCACCCTGGGGAGTTTGGTGAAGAATATTTTTCATACCTTTTGAATATAGCAATAAGAATGTGGTTGATAGTAATATATAAAGCAATATAGGTTGGAGAGTGAATGTTGCATTATTTAGAGATGGTGTCAAAAATGAAAAGATGCACAGATTCCATATCGTCCAAACTGCATCCTCTGGAGCAATTGATTTTTTGCCAGGAATGCAGGATGATAAATGAAGTGGGGCAGACTTGCCCGATTGTACTCCATGCTGATTTAAACAGCTCTCACTATCTTCCTTCAGCTTTTCCTTACTAGACTCAGTCTTTTTTCTAAAAAGGAAGGGCATTTGAGATTTGATCTATGGAGTTTCTTTCAGCCCAATGAGTAAGCACTCAGCAAATCAGTATTAAACTTTTGAGGATGAAACATCCGTGCTTGGTAGTGAGGGCAAAGGAAACCTCCTTTTCTTTCAGTTATTTCATTTCAATTCCTTAGAAACCACAGCAGGATTCTCCACTTCACCTGTCTGACGTTGTTCTGTGCACAGATCATACCCCTTAACTTAGCTATTAACTCCCTACTGCCTCATGTGTTTAATTTTTCCAAGCCCTGATTAGTATAAAGCCAGAGTCAGGAGAATTCAGAAGTGAGGAAGGGGTGAAACAGGTTACCTTGCTGCTCGTCTTTGCTTTCATCATTTTGAACACAGAAAGCATTTTACTACATTTTAACCAAATCCAAAGGGGGAAAAATGGGTTCTCTATTAAAATACAATAAACCCTCATTCCCCTCCTAGAGTAAGAGAAGGTGTTCCGTAGCTTCTTTCTCCTTTCTAATCTCAGAATTTTGGAGTAGTCATCAAAATAATTAACTCCTAAGATTTTATTTGTTGATCATTTTAGATACTATTTGCAAACTATGTCCCTGAAATGGTGGAACTTTTTGCAAACAAGAGGAAAAACACCTCTTCCTATGAAGTGGTCAAAGGGAAGAAGTAAGTAGCCCTTCAAGTGTAATTTCTTCAGGGTGAGAAATTCTACTGGTCACATATCTCCTTCTAGACACTTATTGTCTAACCTTGCTACGTAGTCAATGATGAACATTCACTGAAGAAGGCCTTGCTAAAATAGGTACCAGAAGATGTTATTTGCTGCTTCATACAAACTACGAATTACATAGACATTCATAGGAGCAGAAAATCAACTAAAATGACAGATAATGTAATTCACTGCCACTAAATGTTATCAATTATGACAATATTTTTCTATTTCTGCATTTCTATCATTAACTGTTCTCTTATATGCATTACTAATTGTTTTACTCATGTTCATCCCATGGTTAACTTATGCCTCACTTTACATAATAGAGCAAATTAAAGCCATGGCTCAAATTTAAAATAGTTAGTTCCATTCAGTTGCCTTCACCAAAATTCCCCTCCCCTAGAGGCTCATTTATGGCCGAGTATTTGATAGAGCGAGAAGCAATTTCTACTCCTCCTACTACAATGCTTCCTACACCACTGACTTTGTCCATGCCACAGACATTTGTTCCCTATTTCTCCACGGGTTCTTATTACCTCAGCTTTTATTGTGCCATTTCCTGTCTAAGAAGAAAAGAATGGATTGGAGATCTTTAACTTGATGCAGTGCTTTTTAAATTCAGTCTCATCTGCTACAGATGAAGGAGGCTCAAAGTAGACAAACTCTCTTGTAATCACCTCTGAACTCAGTTGGAGGAAAACCCTTCTTGACCTAGGAGTATGAAGAGGAAAGAAAAAAATATAATGAAGTGAATGGAAAATAATGAGTAGCAGTGAAATAAAACTAGATAAGTCAAGTCTCACTCATCTCAGGGAAGGCACATAGTAAATCTGTCAGTAGGGCCTGGAAAATTTAAGGTTAACTTAGGATAAAATTATGTTTTCAGTTTTCTTATGTGACTAATAGGGAAAATTTATCTTCTTTAAATACACTAATCCTCAGAAAAACTTTCACCACAGAAACTATGTACCTAGACTTTGGCACCTGTCCTAGATGTCTCTTCCTTGGGCTCACTTATAACTACTGTGTAATTGTAGATGTGGAAGATAAAGTGACACCACCTGGAATGTGGCGCTGCTTCCACCATAATGCTTGGCTCTGGATCCTCAAGGAAAAGAAATATACAGGGCAATCAGGGATCAAGTGAAAAACTCATGTGACAAGTGTATTATAAGTTATAAATACACACAAAAACACTAGCAATAATGACAGTCACTACTGTGTTGCTGAAAAGCTATATGCAATTCAAATTTTTGAAATCATATGCAACTTGAAAGGAGATAGTAGACTAGAATTGGGATGCTGCTTTTGGGCATTGGAGAGGCAGTCTTCAGTGTTTCCATGTTTGAAGTCCTAGTGTTTCAAATCCCAAATTGTTTAAAAACAAGCTTAAGCTAGTTGTTCATCTCCAAACCCTGACGGGTTGACCCTCCGCTTCTTCAGATGCTCCACCTCATGTGTTCTTGCTGCCTAGATTCATTGTGGTCTGTGGAAACATCACCGTGGACAGTGTGACTGCTTTCCTGAGGAATTTCCTCCGCCATAAGTCCGGGGAGATCAACACCGAGATTGTTTTCCTGGGAGAGTGAGTATACCTGTTTGGCTCATGGGTACCAGATTAACACTTTAGATATGCATGGCTATTTTTATTTCAAAATATTTAAGGGCTACAGATGTTTTGTTACACGCATACCTTTTATAATGCTTAGGTTGGGGCATTTAGTGTGCCCATTATCTAATTGTATTTATTTTATTTATTTATTTGTTTGTTTTTTCTTTTTTTGTGTGCAGTTTTTGGCCAGGGCTGGGTTTGAACCCTCCACCTCCGGCATATGGGGCTGGCGCCCTACTCCTTTGAGCCTCAGGCACCACCCTGAATTGTATTTATTGTATTAATACCTGCCAGATGGGTTTTTAACCCTTCCCTCCTCTCTCCCTCCCTTCTACTTGATTTCCAATGACCTTTACATCTCTTTGCACCAATGTAGCTCCTACTTTATTAGAGAATATATGTGGTGATTGTTTTTCCAATCCTGAGATACTTCACTTAGGATAATGGTCCCCAATTTCATCCAAGTTGCTGCCAAAGACATTACTTTATTCCTTTTTTATGACTGAGTAATACTCTGTGGTAATCTCCTTATGAACAGATGGGCACTTAAGTTGATTCCACATCTTTGCAATTAAAAATTGTGCTGCAATAAACATTTTAGTGCAGGTGTCTTTTTAATAAAATGACTTCTTTTTCTTTGGGTACGTACCCAGTGGTGGAATTACTGGGTTGAACATTATATCCAAATCTGTATTTCTGAAGAATTTCCATACTATTTTCTATAGAGGTTGCACTAATTTGCAGTCCTACCAACAATGTATAAGCATTCCTTTCTTTCTGCATCCTCACCAGTATCTATTATTTTTTGACATTTTAATAATCTGACAGAGGTAAGGTGATATCTCATTGGAGTTTTAATTTGCATTTCCCTGATAATTACTGATGTTGAGCATGTCTTCATATATTTATTGCCCATTTGTCTATCTTTCTTTGAAAAACTTCTGTTCATATATTTTGACATTTCTTATGGCATTGTTTGTTTTTTCTTGCTGATTTGTTTGAGCTCTTTTTAGATTTTGAATGTTAGCCCTTTATTGGACATATAGTTTGTGAATATTTTTCCTTCTCTACAGGTTGTCTATTTACTCTGCAGAAGGATTTTATTTAATCAAGTCCTATTTATTTATTTTTTGTTATTATATTTGCATGAATATTTTTTAATCATTGTTTTTTTTCTTTTTGCATTTTTTTTTTGCTGGGTTTGAACCTGCCACCTCCAGCATATAAGCCACAGATGCCACCCTGCATGAATATTTTTAATGGATGAAAATTATCCTTGTAATATATGTAGAAAATTTATAAAATCAACTTAAAAGAGAAACAAAATCAATATCATGACCAGAGTTCATCTCTGCAAATTTTCTTTTTTTTCTGCATAGGTACTAGTATTATTTACATGATTCTTTGTTACTTTGCATTTAGGTAACTCTACACTTATTATCATACATATTTTGTGCACAAGTTTCTATACTTTGTAATTGCAATTCTAACTGTTAATTTCTAAAATTAGAAATGTGAAGTTCAAATCAATGCTGGAAGGATTATTCTTAATGGTATTTTTGTTCTACGCAGTTAACCTTTCCACTATCAGAGTTCAAGTCAAATATTCTGTCAAATACTGGGGAATATGTATTTAATACAAGAAGATTTTTTAATATAACAAGTATAAAAAGTGGGTTCTTCTTGTTTTATTTTATAACTTTCAATTTTAGTTCGTAATGATATTAAATAATATTCTATTTTTGACTGTTTGCTTTTCTTTTAGAAATTTCTCTTTATTTATTTTATCCTCTTTCATTAGGAAAATTATAAGTTGCATTATTAACTTGTAAGCAATCAATATATTTTGATGTTGGCCCTTTTGTGTCATATATTATATGTATTTCCTCTTTTAACTTTTAATTTTTTGTGTGCTTTTATTGTAATAAGGCATTATCTAGTTTGTGTATATTCTAATACATCAACTTGAGATTTTTTGGCCCCCTTGCTATTTTTGGCATTCTTGGGACTCTTTGTTCTAGAATTAAGTGAATATTTTTCTACCATTCTTTTGTTCTCATAGTGTAATTTTTAATATTTATGCTCACTGAAGTTTGTTTTGGGTGAGGTGTAGAGATTTAGCTTCTTTATTTTTCTCAAATGATTAATCAGTTATCTAAACATCATTCATTCAGTAAGTTAGCCATATTTGAAATGATAGTGTGGTCTTATACAGGATCCTATCTGGGACCTTCCAACCTTCAGGCACTGGGTACCTGTGCACTGAGCACTCTGTACAGGTACATGATGTCAGTCCAATCCAAAATTCTCTTGTGTTCTTGTATGTCTGATAACTAATAATTTCAACAATATCACAGCCACGTCTGTCTTTTTGGCAATTAGCTCATTATTTGAATCCTTTGTTAGAAAGTAGTGAAAAAAAAAAATGCTGAAACTAGTTATAAGAAGCTAATCACTATAATCTAATTCAAACAAAGAGGAAATCATTCGATTAATAGAAAGTGGCATTTTTTATCTGCTGTTTCATTTTTATAAATAATGTGGATTATCGTATATACTTGTGAATGAAATTTTTTAAATGGTACAAAATGTTGCAAGTATCCATATAGAATTTAGGCAATTATACTTATAGTCTGATGACTCCAAAATTTACATACTCCACCAGACACTCTCTCTGGCTCTACATTCACACAGTGCATTGCCTGCTGGCTGTTTCTACTCTAACATAACAAAGGCCCTTTGTCCTCCTGAATTTCTGTAGGGACTGCTTCCTGGGTTGGTTCTCCTTGTGCTTTTACTGTACATTTATGCTTTTGTTCTCTGAATCTGGGCTGGCCTGTGACTTTATGTCATAAATAATATACCCACAATGTGACACTTTGCTACTTCAGGCCTAGCTTTTAAGAAAATAGGCAGTTTCAACTTTTACCTGGAGCCCTGCGCCACTGTGTAAACAGAGTACCTTGTGAGAGAGGTGGCCCATCTAGTTCTCAGCCATAAAAGCCACAGAGCTATAACAATAGTCACATAAAGCCATTTTGGACCTTTAGGCGCCCAGTCAAGCTCCCCAGGGAATTCGCCCACATTATGTAGTAAAAGAATCACCTGGATAAGACTGTCCAACCCACAAAATCATGTTGTTTTAGGTCATTAAATTCTAGAGTGATTTGTTTCACAGAAATGGGTAACTGATTTAAAAAGTAGTACTGGAAGTGGTGTGCTGTGATTCCAAAAACCAAAATACAGCCTTTTGCATGGAATTGGTGGTAGGAAGAGGCTGGAAGGGTTGCATAGAGATGGTGGGTAGGTTAAGGCCAGAAAAACAATTGAGGAAATTGCTGTTGGGTACTAGAGGAAGAGCAGCCTATGTTATCATGGCAGAAATTTGGTAATACTGCCACCCACAGTAACATGAAAGATAGAAAATGTACCTATTTAAATTATGAAGCTGGCTAAGAAAATTACCCCAAAGAATGTTGTCAGTTATGTTAATCATGTATGTATGATAATCTATTATAAAAAATTTAAGTTAGAGAAGAAATTCTTTGGTTTTCAAGTAGAACTTATAGAAATAGAGAAATCATCAGATTTCTTTTTGTGTTTACTTGTTTATTACTTGTACAAAACAATATTCCAGATATTGTGCTATGAAACGTCATAAAAATAAAATGTTCACTTAAAACCTCAGACAACTTCATGGCACACAGCAAAAACTAACTGGCTAAATTTCGCAGAAAAAAATATAAAGTAGACATGCAGCTCTCATACCCTGCCAGGAGCCAGATAACTAGCCGCGGACAGGCACTCAGCAAGGAGCAATAATGACGTGACGCCACTTTGCTAGAGTGACCTGTGTTCTCACTGTGCATGAGCAGCACATGGATGTGACTTTCTTCACATTTTTATGCCAACTGAAACTCACTTTGTAAATGTGCTTTTTTCACAATAAAATTTGAACTTTCTCGAAGATGACATGATTACCTGCATATAAAAATAAATCGTATTTCAATATACAAACAATAAACACACGAAAAACAAATAAAAATTTTTTTGAACTTTCTAGAGTTGACAAAAGAAGTTAGTTCTCAGATAAAAAAAAAAAAGGTACAATAATGTTGGCCATGATAAATAAAAATCATATACACATAAACTTACTTGAAATGTGGAAATCAAAACATAGGGATAACGAGAGGCATGTGTGGCAATGGACGTTAGAGAGGACACCAATTTGGCAGTTGTTAGAGGGTGGGGCGTATCAGAACTGGCATCCAGAAGAAAGTACTGCTCCAGAGAGTAATACAGAAACATAATTTGCACTTCGAAAAGCAAAAAAACTTACCATGAAATATGTATCCCCTTTTCCCTACTATCCTACTGATAGGATAGTAGGAGTGGGGAAAGGGAAAGACAACTGACCTCAGCTCTTTCTGATTTAATTTTTCTTCAAAGTTGAAATCCAGATTTTAACACTTTTTTGGTCCTTTTGCTGTAGATAGCATTTATTAACCACCAGATATTATAGATGAGCATTGTTTAGCACTGAGCACTACATCCCTTCCTCCCACTGTTCAACATAGTTATCTCTGAATTTGTAGTTACAGTAACAGTGTTTATAATGTTATGGCTAGTAAATATTGTTCCTTGAAGTTTCAAGTAGTGTGTATTTTCTCAATTTTTTTATCTGTAATTATTACCTCATTACATAATGTTTATCATATATGACATAGTTAATAAATATATTATGCCTAGCAATAAATGTTTTTCCATTAGTAAATAATTTAATAGGAACAAAGCTAAGTACAAAATTTCCAAGATTTGCATGCATGTCATCAGGATATAGAAAAAATATGCTAAAATCTCTATTTTTAAAATAGCAAGGAAATAATAAAGCACTATGTTTTAACATTTCTTAATCCCAAAACATGATTCAAAAGGAAAATTTCATAGAATTAAATCATACATTAAAATGAATGATTATAAAGCGAATGCCCGTGTAATCACAACTCAAATCAATAAATACAGTAATCCATAGTCTCCTGTTATCTACAGTTCTATTTTCACATTCTCAGTTACCTGTGGTCAAACACAGTTGGAAAACTGGTAGGTACAGTACAAATATGGTATATTAAAAGAGAGACCACATTCACATAAATTTTGTTACAGTAGATTGTTGTAATTATTCTATTTTATTAGTAGTTATTGTTATTCATGTCTTACTTTGCCTAGTTTAAAAACTTTACCATAGATGTGCATGAGGTCTGACAATTAAGTTCACGGACTCGTCCTGGAACAGGAGCTGCAACCTCATTGCTGAATATCACCACCACCACCTTCCATGTATGTCCCTTGGGAAGCTATGCCCCCACAGCATGCCTAGTGCACCCTTCAAAGGAAGCTATGCCCCCATGGCAGTGCCTAGTGCACCCTTCAAAGCAATTTTGGAACTCTTCCTGGAATGACCATCAGAACAGTTGGTGTAGATGGGCTGACAATTAAGTTTGTGAACTTGCCACCACATGTTTATGTTGGCAGCACTGTACAAACAGTAAGATAATCTTGGTATATCACATCTCACAGCTGTGTTCATGTGGTGACTTCTTACTGAGTAGTGTTCATTATTGTTGTTACCTGTTTTTGTATGCCATACAATGATAACTCTGAAGGCCATTGCAGAAAAAGAGTTCCAGAATTTCTTTGAAATGTGGCCTAGGCTCTTTTTTCCAAAGGGGAATACATCAAAGGTGACCATAATGATATTCAGCAATGAAGTATGTAGCACTTTTTCTAGGGTGAGTAGGTGAACTTAATGATCCAACCTCATGTGTTTGGGAAAAGCATAGTACTGTGTACATGGGGTTTGCTACTATTCATGGCGTCAGGCGTCTGTTGGGAGTTCTTGGAATATATTCCACTCAGATGGGAAGGACTACTAAGTCCCATGGACAATATGCCAACGTAATCCCCACCAATTACAACCTTATCTCTAGTCCCCAGAGGTCACTACAATTGTGAATTTATGTCTTACAATTTTTAATTGTTTTATCACTTTGGTTTAAATACAATATTATTTAACATTTTTCTCTTTTAAAACTAAACAATAGGATATAAATTTATTTGCCTAAATACCATATTTGTCTGAATCATCCATTTTGCAGTTGGATATAGTATTTCTTTTAATTGCTGTATATTAATTGCTGTATTACATTACATGAATGCACTACAATTTTTCTTAATTCATTCTACTCTTGATGGCAGCTCCCCCCATATTTTGGCTATTATGAAGAATGGCACAGTGAAAATTTCTTACGTGTGTATCCTGGCATCCAGAAATAAAATTCCTGGGTGATAATGTTTAAATATCTTCCAGTGAGAGAAATGTCAGTTTTCCAGAATGGTTTGACCTATGTGCAAGCCCTTCACCAGCTATCAGGAGCTCCTCTGCCCTGGATCGTTGCTAACACTTGGAAATGTAACTCTACCTCCTGACACTTACAAATACCAGTCTTTTTAATTTTAGCCGTTCCTGTGGGTAGTATTTCATGTGATAGTAGTATCTTGCTGGGGTTTTAATTCTCATTTTTCTGCTTGACAGGGGGATCAAGCACCCTTTCACACTCATAAACCATTTGGAATCCCTTTGATGAAATAATTAAATTATCTTGCCCATTTTTATCCTGAATCATTCATATTTGCCTTATCCAAGATAATATGTGATATGAACCCTTGTGAGTTACATTCACAATTCTATTTATTTAACATTCAAACATCTACTAACTCAAAATTCTATGCCAGTTTTTATCAAATTTATCTTATATTCAAACTTTTTCACTTATTTCATTGTGTATCTCTGATCTTTATTCCCTTTGCAGCTATTTTCTTCTTGCCAAAAAATAAAGTTTCTAAGTCTTCCTTAAATGTAGATCTGCCAGTGACAAAGTTCATTGTTATTTTTCTTAGTGTAAAGAGGTCTTTATTTTCTTTTCAGTCCAGAAAGATAAATCCATTGAGTGATGAACTGGCAGTTGTTTACTTAGGAATCACTTTGTTGCTGCTATTTAGTCTGTTGAATTATCTTCTTAAAACAGCTATCTTAAAAGATATGTTTTACTTAATATCAAAATATATTATACTTTTACTATTATGTACATAGATTTGAATTTATGTTAATTCATTATAGTTAAGATTTATAAATTTTCTTAAGTCTCTGTATAGATGTTTTTGACCATTTCTGGAAGATTGTCGATTATTTCTTCAAACATTGTTTGTATCACCATTTTTCCCCCTCCTCTCCTGTGACTCCAATTACAGTATAAATGAATTAGTCCTTTTATTTTTTCTGCAGTCCCAACTATATTTCTTACCCTCTCTCTGAGATTTACTTTTCCCTTTTTTTGTATCTCTGTGTGCCTTCTGACCTAGCCTCCCAGATTTTAGCTATCTGTTGTTTAATCTTTTTATAAACCCATCCATTCAATTTTTAGCCTCAGTTATTGTATTATTCAGTTATAGAATTGTTTCTTTATCAAATTTGCTCTATTTTTATTATTTCTTGCATTTCTAAGCTTATGTTTGTTTATTTCAACTAAATTGTTTTTGTCCAATAATCTAGTGTCTCATGTCTGTTGTTTTACTGTGGGTCCTTCTTCTGGATATGACACACACCCATCTTGTTCTTGGAAAGCTAAATTAATTGTAGAAAAATATTTACCCTAGAAAGATATTATCTTCTCCTATAGAGCATATTCCTTTACTTCTGTGAAGTATGTGGGCCCCTTCTGCCTTAAGGGCTACTTAAACCAAGTTCAGTGCCTGACGTTCTGTGTTACCCCGGAGGCCAACTCAGGGCGACATGCCATTTAAAAACCAGTCTGTTTAATTTTACCCTTCACCTTTGCTTGTGTACCTTTATCATGCCAGTTTATAGTTTGAAGGGGTTTATCAAACACCTCCTTTTATGTATCAGGGGAACTGGACTTTTTAAATCCCCCTTGCGATGTAAGACCACAAAAATGCTAGCTTGGGTTGGTAATTGCTGCTTTGAATTACTAAATGCCTTCAGAGAAAATGAATTGGACCTAACCCCTGATGGGTTTTTCTTTTAATTTTCCTTAGATTCTTGCTTGGTAATTCTTCATTGTCTGGTTACAGATACATATAATATTGTTAAAGACACATATCATATTGAGGATTTCTTAAGAGATGTTTTTTATATTTCATTCAGATTTTTCATATATCTTCAGTAGGAAGTTGGCATAAGTTACCTAATTTATTATTTTTGAAAGCAGAAGGCTTTAGCTCTGTTAGTATTTTATATTTGCAAATCTCTTACTTGTTCCCATGTGGTGATGATCATGTGTCACATAATGAATACAAATGTTTTAAGGGAAAAGGGAAAGTTTCACTCAAAAGAACTAATGATTTCAGAGTATTTCAAAATACTGCAGCTGATGGTGGGCCAGATAATAAAAGTGTTTTATAGGCCATTGTAAGGATTTGATTTTAAGGATTTTCTCTGAGTCAGTTCTAAATTCTTCGAGGATATTGAGCTAAGAGATGACATGATCAGAGTTTTAGTTTTCTTCTCTGGATGTTGGAAAATTAAAGTTGGATTTATCATAGTTCTTATTCATAAAAGCATTCATAATTGGTTTATACATAAGCATATTTTGGTTATTTATGACATTATTTATTTTTTAATAATGTTGTAAGCACTGATGCATAGACTGACAGGCAAGGTAAACTTTAGGACAATAACATTTATCTACCTGAGTGATCCTTTCCACATTCTATCCTCCTCTGAATGTTTTGTATATCATTACCCTTGTTATTCTCTTCTATAATTTTATTAAACCTGTCTACACCCCTAAAGTGTGCATATTATTCTAGATGTTTAGCTTTAGAGAAGGACTGTCATGTCAGTGCGATCTTTGAGGTCTTACATTTTCTCTGCTTTATATTATAATGTTAAGATGCTTTAACAGTTTTAAGTATTGCTTCATTTAATTGTGGTTTTCTTTGTTATATAATATTTCATTGAGTGAGTATCCCTGGTTATTTATCCACTTATGTGATGTGGGCTGTTTCTATATTTTGCTATTGGAAATAGTTTTGTTATTAACATGGTTGTACATGGCTCTTGGTAGACACATGCAAATGGGGCATGTATGTGTGTGTGTGTGTGTTTAACAGTGTGAAGGATAAGAAAGTTCATGTGTAAAAGATAATGCGAGCATTTCTCCAAGTGGTTGTACCATTTTGCAAGCCTATAGGTAATGTGCAAGAGACTTCATGTATCTACATATCTGCATTCCTCATAACAATTGGTCTGGTTATACTTTTTAATCTTTGAATGGAACCAGTGTAAAATGGAAGCTCACCACCATTGTGGCCTGTGTCCTGTCTCTCCAAAGACATGGCGCCTCTCCCTGCTGATCAATCACATCTTTTCTTTCTCCCTGAAATGCTCATTCATGTGTTTTCCCTTTTCTATGTTTAGCTTTCTACAAGTTTTGCATTGGTAGACACATATAATATATTCTTTTCACCAGTTCTTCACCAGTGTCATGAATCATAAATATCTTATTCCTGTTTTTAATTTATCTTTTCATTGACTAATACATGTTTTGGTTATTTAAAAGTTTTCAATATTATTATAGTCAAATTTTCGATTATATTTCAATTTTATCTTTTCTATTATATTTAATGATTTTCTTCATGTTTGGTTTAGGAAATATTTTCCTACCCCAAAAGTTAAAATGAATTTAACCACAATTTCTTTGAAGAATTTAAAATTTTATCTTTGTCATTTGTCTCTAATTCATTTGGAATTTGTTTTTTACGTATATAAATATATGCATAAAACATGTGCATAAAGTGTCCCTCCTTCCATAGAGATAACCATTTTCTTGTCAGTTATTGAATAAAACTTTTTTCCTCTTAACTGATCTGATATGCTTGTTGACACTATAACCAGGTCTATTCCATATCTTCTACTTACCAATTTATCTATCATTGCATTAACACCATACTCTTTTAATCACTAAAAGTTTATAATTAGTTCTGATGTATTCTAGAACAAATCTTTTAGCTTTTTTTTCTTTTTTAAATAATTGTAAAGCTTTTCTTGCCTTTATTTTTCATACAAATTTTGGAATTATTTTATCATGTACATTACGCATCATGGAAAATTCTGCAGATATTTAATGGGAACCTAATTAAAATTTTAGATTGATTCAGAATCAACTTCTTTATGCTACAAACTCTTCCTTATTTTTACTATGTAGGATTGTTTAGTTCCATTTAGTGCTTTTTAGTAATCTGATACAATTTCCCAGGTCAACAGCTTACCAACTTATATTTTTAATATGTATTTTTAGGTACTTGGTATTTTCTTTTTTCATTATTAAATCACAGCTGTGTACATTGATATGATCATGGGTCATCATACACTATGTTCATAAAACATTTGACACATTTTCATCACACTGGTTGACATAGCCTTCCTGGCGTTTTTTTAGTTATTGTGCTAAGACATTTACATTCTACATTTACTAATTTTCAATATATCCTTGTAAGATGCACCACAAGTGTGATCCCATCTGTCCCCTTCCCTCTACCCACCTCCGTCCCCTCCCTTTCCCCCTTCCCCCTATTCTTAGGTTGTAACTGGGTTATAGCTTTCATGTGAAAGCCCTAAATTAGTTTCATAGTAGGGCTGAGTACACTGGGTACTTTTTGTTCCATTCTTGAGATACTTTACTAAGAAGAATATTTTCCAGCTCCATCCATGTAAACATAAAAGAGGTAAAGTCTCCATCTTTCTTTAAGGCTGCATAATATTCCATGGTGTACATATACCACAATTTATTAATCCATTCATGGATGGATGGGTACTTGGGGAAAGGGGAAAGGGAGGGGAGAGATGGGTAGAGGGAGGGGGACAGATGGGATCACACCTGTGTTGCATCTTACAAGGATATATGTGAAACTTAGTAAATGTAGAATGTAAATGTCTTAGCACAATAACTAAAAAAATGCCAGGAAGACTATGTCAACCAGTGTGATGAAAATGTGTCAAATGGTTTATGAACCTAGTGTTTGGTGCCCCATGATCATATCAATGTACACAGCTATGATTTAATTAAAACAAAAAACAAAGTGGAAAGGAAAAGTGAAATTATTTCTATTCACAGGCCATAAGGTTGTTTTTGTTTATTTTTTTGTTTGTTTAAACCTAAGGAATACTGGTATACTCTAAAAATTATATGAAAACTAGATCACATTTTTGTATAGTAGCTATAAAAATTTTAAATTGAAACTACAAAACCTGTTTCCAATGACATCTAAACAGGAATAAGTTTAATAAAATATATGCAAGACGTCCGTTGAAAAACATAAAATATTGCTGAGGAAAATGAAACAAAATATAGAGATTAGATTAGAAGAATCAATGTTGTTTTAATGTTTATTCTTTTCAAATTCTTCCATACTTTAGTGTAATCTCCATATGCTTTTTATTTTTATAGAAATTGAAATACTTATTCTACATTTTGTGTGGAAAACTAAGATCCACAAATATAGTTACCATATATACTTGAGCATAAGCTGAGTTTTCTCGGCACAAAATTTGTGCCAAAAAACCCGAACTCGGCACAAATTTTGTGCCGAAAAAACTTGGCTTATACTCGAATATATATGGTAGATCTATGCAAGGAAAAAAAAAATGAAAGGTGTGTAGGACTCAAAGTACCTGACTTCAAGGCTTACTGTCAAGCCACAATAATTCCAATACTGTGTTGTCTGTGTGTATAAAGATGAACACAAGGATACATGGGAAAGAATAAAAAATCCAGAAATAGACCTTTATGGTCATATATATAGCACATACATGATAAATTTTGTTTTTCAAAATCACTAGTATAATTCATTAGAGAAAAGATAATCATCTGAATAAATTATTCTAGAACAACTGGATATCTATATATAAAAATGAACCTAAAACAATACCTTACACTATCTGCTAATTGATGTAAAATTGATTATAAATCTTAATACAAGAAGCTAGAGCTAAAACATTCTAGAAGAAAGCATGAGATAAGACCTATACAAATTTGGAATAGACCAAGATTTCTTAGAAAGCGAGTAAGTAAAAGCACCACCCATAAAAAAATAATCGACACTATAATTTTCTTTTCTTTAAAATATATTCTTAAGAAATTAAAAAGGCAAACCATAAAGAGAAGAAAATATTTGAAATATATATATTTGACAAAAAACTTATATCCAGCATTTGCAAATAATTCTGATAATAATAAGATAAACAAATCAACTGAAAACTGGAAAAAGACATTTCACAACATAGTATATAGTTGACCAATACTTACACAATCTAACATTAGTTACCAGAAAAATGATATTTAAACCACAATGAGATAACACAACATACACATTGTAATGGCTACCATTAAAAAGATTGCCAATATTAAGTGTTCGTTTATGGGGGTAGAGGGTTACAAACTATCGAACGCTACTTGTGGAAATGCAAAGTGAGATCGCTTTTTGAAAAATAGCTTGTTTGTTAAAATTGAACATGCACTAATCAAATGATTCTGCAATTCCATTTGTAGGTAATTTCCAACAGAAATGAACACATATAACACAAAGACTTACTCATAAACTTTAATATCAGCTTTATTTGTAATAGCTTTAAAATGGAAACAACCCAACTATCCCTCAACAGGTGGAGAATAAGTGATTGTGAGCTATTCATGAAATGGAATTTAACCCAGTCCTCAGAATGGCAAGACCTACCGATAGGTGCAATGCTATGGGTGGATTTCAAAAACAATATGTCCATGACCTAGCAATTGTGAATAGAGCTGCAATAAATATTCTGGTACAGATATCTTTGTTATGATATGATTTTTAGTCTTCTGAGTATATGCCCAGTAGAGGAATTACAGGATCTAATGGAAAAAACCCAAGTGCCCATAGATCCACGAGTGAATTAATAAATTGTGGTATATGTACACCATGGAATATTATGCAGCTTTAAAGAAAGATGGAAACTTTACGTCTTTCATGTTTACATGGATGGAGCTGGAACATATTCTCCTTAGCAAAGTATCCCAGGAATGGAAGAAAAAGTATCCAATGTACTCAGCCCTACTATGAAGCTAAACTATAGCTTTCATAAGAAGGCTATAACCCAACTATATCACAAGACCATGGGGAAAGGAGCAAGGAAGGGGAAGGGAGGGGGGAGGTTTGGGTGGAGGGAGGGTAATGGGCTGGGCCACATCTATGGTGCATATTTTTATCTATAATAAAAAAAAAAAAATTAAAAAAAACAAAAAAGTGTTCTAGCCTCTTGGAGTTTGCCTTGCCATGATAGATTATTCCTCTAGGACTTCCTATTACAATTTTTCTTTCTTTCTACATAAATTGGGAGAAATATCTAGATTATTTTCTAGGCCCTGAAGATTTACCTCCAGCTTTCCCAAGCATCATCAAATTTCTGCTCAGGTTTTCCCTCTCTTTATCCTCTGGAAATAGCATGAGTTTTACACCACTGTTCCTTTAATAGGGAAGAACTTATTCCTCTAATCCTCTCTTTTCTTCTGGTCATCAGCTTTCTGAGATTTTCTCATCTAGCCTAGAGTCCATGGTCACTATATTGTGACATCTCTATATAGCAGTCCGGATTCCTTTGATCTCCTAACCCTGAAGCAAAATTTACAATGTGAATTAAGGCTGCTGCCTCCTCCTGCCTACTTTCAGGCTTTGCTAAACCTTCAGAACTGTAGAAGTAGATGTTTCCTGTGCTAGTCTGTAAGTAATTACTCCTCGATAAGGACTAGGGGTTTATGGCAGACCAGTGGCCCGAACACAGTAACTATTCAGTCAATGCTGAATTGGTGAATGAATGAATATCAACCACTTTTATTACTGTTCTCATTGGTATCATGTTGACAAAATCACCAATCATATTAATCTATAAATATTTCCATTATTGTATCTTTTAGAATACATAGTACATGTCTGTTTCATATTTATCTATTTTATATATTATATATATTAATATGTATTACCTATTTATATATTTTATGATATATTATTAATATATTATTTCATATCTAATAGATGAATATATTATTCTGACTTTACCAGAACAGAATATTCATTAGTTAGTTTTTATGAAAAAATGTACTTGGTAAAATGATACCCTGGATTCCAGGGCCAGTTGGCTTGATATTTCTATATGAGGAACTATGGATTACTTTGTTTTATACTTTCACTCTGATCCTAAGAAAATAATGTTAATAACGATCACATAATAATGATATAATTTTATATATATATATATATATATTTTTTTTTTTTTTTTTTTTTTTTTCTGAGACAGAGTCTCACTCTGTCACCCAGGGTAGAGTGCCATGGTGTCATAGCTCACAGCAACCTTAAATTCTTGGGCTCAAAATATCCTCTTGCCTCAGCCTCCCTAGTAGTTGGGACTACAGGTGTGTGCCAAAACACCTGGCTACTTTTTCTATCTTTAATAGAGACAGGGTCTTGCTCTTCCTCTGGCTGGCTTCAAACTCCGGAGCTCGGGCAGTGCACCCATCTGGGCCCCCAGAGTGTGAGGATCACAGGTGTGAGCCTATAGCAATAACGTAAACAATAATGACAGGATATTAAATGGTTTAGATAGATTATACTGTGGCCTCCTAGTTAACCTTATAAGTTAAGTTTTTCTTTTTTCACTTACAGGTGAGAACATTGAGATATAGAGGGAAAAATTCACCTTCCCTAAATTTGAGAGTGTCTAGACATTGATTTTTGAACCTAGGCGTCTGTACGCCCTGGACACCTGCATTAAAATGTCGTACTGCCAGGCTGTCATTCAGTGTCAGACAGTGTCTTGAATCAAATCATGTTGTAAACAACCCTCTTAATGTCTCCCGTCTGCTTTCACCCTAGGGATGCAAATATTTTTATGCTGATTTGTTGTTTCTTCCCGTCTCCATCCATTGTAATTTGAGATTCTTCATATGAATACATTTCTAAGATTCATATTTAAACAAGTGAAATAAAGAAGTTAATAGTATATGTTATAATTATTGTTAAATACATCTATAATAACTTCAGAATTCTCTTGAGAATTGCTGATGGGAAAATTATACTAATATTTATAAAATAATAGTCATAATATTAAGCAGATTGTTCTAAATTTATTTGGAAATAATAAATAGCCAGCTGACATAAGGATTTGAAGTAGGAGCTTAAAAGATTAAATACTTATTGCTTATTACTATTTGACATATTTCTTGTATCAGGGACTATCTCTTAACACTTTTCTATCAATTTTGAACCCTGACTTCTTTCAAAAATGTCATCTGATTTCAAAGTACTAATATTAATTTTACACCAAAATAATCACTATACCAAATTTTATTTAGAAGTATTACATTATAAAACAGATGATTTAAGAAAACTAACACTAGTGAATTTTGAAATTTACTATTCTGATTGATAGAGAACTGAAAATCTTTATAAATTTAATGTCTAGAAGATTCTCTGTATTTTCTCCTATTCACAGAGTCTGTTACCCACAGATAACAGATCTGAAAGTGGAGTTTTGTAGTCCCATAAATTGTAGCTAAAATTCACCATTGTGGTTTTTCATGGTATTGTCTAACTTTGCTTTAGAAAATATTCTTAATTTCTATGATATTCATTTTTTTATCTACAAAAATGGAGATAGTATTCTCTTGTAATTTTTCTAAGATTAAATGAGAAATGTAAGTCAACCATCTCACAAACCAGCTCTTACTAGAGAATCCCATGTATTTTTCCTTCTTGGTGAATATACATACAAGGAATCTTTTCACTGAAGTCTGTTTCCATTTTTCTACAAAAGATTTTAAAATTTTTCCTGTGACTATGGTCTAAAAAAAGTGTGTCAGAATAGCAGCACGTTTGTCTCCTTCATAATATAGACTAGACAACTATACAGAAATTGATGAGATAAAGTGAAAGGAAGCTTGAATTGATTTTCCCTTCACATGGAGCAACTCCATAGGGCTCTGGCCCCACTGCTGCAACTGAAGACGGGACTTTGATAGTGTGTGTTTGTAAAGAGCAGTGATAGTACACTGACCCCATATGTATGAGGAGAAATGCACAGAAAGTGAAGATGTCGACACCAGCCACTCTGTGAACAGATGTCATTCAAATAGGGAATAGCAAGACATACATATGTTGGGCCAAGTCTGCATGTTCTGTTCTCTCCGAAACGTATAAATGAATAAACATGATGAGAAGCAGAAGAGTCTGTTGACAAAGGTGTTGGTGTGTCCCTCACATCCCCTCTCCCTTTGTTCAGATGCTGAGGGGACACAAGCTTTTACCAAGTTACAAATTTATATTTGTTTGTTTTTTAATGATCATTATAGAGGATATTTCAACTGACAAAATAATAATTAGCTCACTTAAGGGGAAAGAACTTGAGTCGATCAGCACTGAGAGATGACCACAGCTTGGTGAGCACCATGAACTATGTCATTCCAAATGTTCACATTATTAAGAGGAAAAGGAAGGCAGGGTTATAGCAAAAAATAAAGTGTGGTGAGCTCACAGGAACACAGTGAAGGTGTGAGTCGGGGACAAGTCATTTGGGATTCTGGGCCTCAGTGTCCTCACCCAGAATATGGAAAACAAGTGCCTTGGTTTGTTCCGTGCTCTGAGGAATTTAATAAGGAGACAGTATTTGAACTTGAGTACTAAGTCAGTCAAAGTAATGAGACAATGAGATTTGGTGCTTCAAAGGAAAGCACATTAGATGTCTGTATATTTATTTGCATTTTTTTCAATATAAGAGGTGGCGGGTTCAAACCCAGCCCTGGACAAAAACTGCAAAAAAAAAAAAAAAAAAAAAAAAAAAATTTACTCTTTGGTTAACACTTGGAATTTAATCTCCTTTTACATGAAAGTATAGTCTTTATGTTAAGGAAATATGGTCTGAAAGAGGTTTATAAACTACCTTTAATGGTCTAGATGGTTTCTAGTTTGGCTAAAAATTAAGACAAGGAACTGGAATAGAATGGTTCCCCTTGAGAGATCATTTGAAGTGGGCCTTTTCAGAAATAGTGGTTGGTTTTCCTAAAAAGAACCTGCTGTGAAGACGTCTCCCTCTGCTTCAAAGTGGCAGTGGGGTGGCTCTGACCATCTGCAGTTTACCATCACATACAGAGAAAGGTATATAAACAGGTAACACATGATGGAATATGTTGGTGCTGTGAGTAAAACAGGAAGTGACCGACTGTTTGCAGAGGGATGTGTAGTCTGTGTCAAGGGTGTGAGACTTGGGAGAGGCAAGAAATGAAGGACCTTGCTCGGAGGAAACGTGCAGAGTCAAAAAGATAAGCCTCAATTTGGGGTGCGTGTGGTTGGTACACAGAGAGCACTGGGTGGGTGGACAGGTGTGGGGTGAGGATGGAGACTGAACACATTTGGTCTCTGAACATCCCCATTGTTTATGTCAAGCTAGAGAGGGTATTTTGATGATTAGGTGATAGAATATTGGAAGCAGGTGAGCAATCCAAGTTAGAAATGGTAGCCCCTATCTAGAGGATTGGTCATGAAAATTTAAACCAACGTAGCGTTCCCTGAGGCTTCAGAATTAGAGTTGAGAGGATGGCGGGCCCACTGGTATCAAAGGACAAGGGGGTAGGATTGGGAAATTATCGTTTGCTTCTAAAAACATGTTTGGTAGGCTCACTCAATTCTACGAGCTTAACTTTTACCACAGGCATTACCCATTTCCAACCAAAGCACTTTACTTTTTTAAATTTCACCACATGTGAATGTATTTTAATTCCCTTTTATCCAGGAGCAACTATCATAGAATTTTAAATTTAAGAGATTGCTGTGTTAGCAGCAGGCAGCAAGATGCCGCCTAATTAGTTGACAGTAAAGCGGTATTCATAAGCCCCAGTCTTCTCAAACATCTGTCTGTTCAGTACCTCAAGAGCTGAGGAAGTTTAAAAATCGTCACACATTGTTGTTTAGTCTTAGGCACTTGTTTGAGAATGTAACTGTCAGCAAGATTTTATTGAAAAGCTCTATCCAAGGAATTGACTGCCAACTTCACTCAAAATTTAGCAATTAACCTACTCTCCCTAATGCATGGATGAAGGTATCCACCTGGTGGGAACTCATGGTTATTTTCACTCACCTCCTTTAAGGTGAAGAGTTTAATTCTGTCTTTTGGGAGCCATGTTTTGCCTGTCATATCATAAATGCCCAGAAAATACTGAAGCTCTAATTTAAGGAGGTGACGTTAGGTGGGTGGCGAAGACAATGGATTTTGGAACCAATGTGCTGGGTAGTTGAATTTAGCTCTGCATAGCACTGTGTGCAGTTGGGAAGTGCGTTGGTCCTTTAGAAACCCCATTTACCTGTCCATAAATTAGGGAGGATAACACTTACCTTAGAAGTTTCTTATAAGGATTAATGCAGAAACACTTTTAAACAATTAACATAGTGTTTACCACCGAGAAAGTATTCAATATACGTGGGCTAGTCTGCTTAATAAATTTCTATAAGTATATGTATTACAATTATGAATTCCTTTTCAGATGTAGGAAAATGTATTTCATAATGAGGAAATTTCCTAATTTCACAGAGAAATATTATTTATTTATGTTTTCACCTCTTTTTCTTTTACTTGAAGGTTTATTATGATGATATCTAATTACCTTCAGACAGAGCGTTGTGGCTCTTGCCATTTTCTGCCAGAGGCCACCGCAGTAAAGCAATGTTCTTAAGTCGCTGTGTGAGTAGCAGGTGTGTGATAACATGTACGATGCATTGAATATCATACAATCTAGGACTCACTTTCATCACTGTGAACATTGTACTTGTCCTGAAGTGGATAGTCACTCAAGTTCACTGCACTTTTCAGGTTTATATTCTGCTACAACTAAGTTTCACTTAATTCCCTTGTAACCTGATACTAGAAAGGAACTTTATCGGAGAAGTTAGTGTGGGAATTTGACAAATTCCTCAATGTTTCTTAAACATTGGAATGGTTACCATTTTTTAAAGCCTCTGGGATGTTTGAGGGACTGTGGAAATTTGTTGCATCTTAAAAGCTGGACTTTGCCTGTGGCCACGTGGTCGGACACTGGGGCCAACCAATCAAGGGCAAATGTAGAGGACCGTCTGTGATGCCCTCTGACAGGGAGGGTGGGTAAGATCTCATTCATTCATTCATTTAAACATTGGTTTGCTCAACACATGTGAATCGCAGGCAAAATGTTACAGCCATTGGGAATATATCTGTGTTAAAAAACAACAACAGATTACTGGCCCTCAAACAACCTACAGACTTAAGGATGTTGCATTTCTTAGCAAGGAAGATAACAAGATCTTTCCCTGGTTCTCCTAAGTATCTGTAAAGATATGTATATCGAGCTGACCTTTCTGTGTGTAATAGACTAATACTTACAATACTAAGGTAAAATAGCAAGTGCCTCACTGAAACTGAAGAGAGGGAATTAAATGAACTCTATTCTGTTTAAAGCACACTTCAGGGTAGGGATACAGGGGTATACTTTAAGCTTAAGCCTGGCTGTTTCAAATAGTTATTATGTTTGATTAATGAACTAGCATTTCGGAGAGAAAAAATGAATCAGAACTTCGTTTTGTGTGTAACTCTTAAAGTCAGAACAAAGGAATCATAAACTAATGAAGAAATAATGCTCCGTAGAATATTTGAAAGGTTTTCGATAAATATTTTAAACTTCAAAACAAGAGAATTTTAAGAAATAAAATATAAAAGAACAAGTACTGCTTCTATCAGAGGATGGGATTTGCCCTTTTTCTCAGATTTAACTTGCCTCATTATTCCCAGGGAGAATAATTACATTTAAGTCAGAAGAGGACAAAGCCAAATAAATCTCTGAGCTGCTAATTAGACATAATGATACGATACTTCCAAACAAAAGTGTTCTATTATAGTGGACTCAATGATAGACTGTTTAAAAATGTTACTATTTATTAATAGGGGTTTAATTATAAAGCAAAGACAATTGGTTTGAGATTGTGCTATAACAAATATCATTTTCAGTAGCAAATCTTGCATTTTAAGATAGTGGCATATATAATAAGGTTTATGAAATGTACAATTTCCAGTATTCAGTGTTTATATATTGGTGGTTTTAAAAAATTCTGTGGCTCTGCTGAAGAAAGAGAATTTGACCAGTAATTGTTGGGGATTCCTCTGGGCCTTTTTTTCACTGTCTCTCTGTCACTATACCAAAGATAAACACTTTTCTGAAGTTTGTATTTATTGGTTCTCTTGAGGTCTTGGTATTTTCCCACATGAAAGCATCTGAATAACCAAAGCATTATTACCTGTTTTTGAATTTCACATAAATGTCATATCATCTTTGTAACTCTTTTCCTGAACGCCCCCCCAGATTTACCCATGTTGGCATAGATGCTGTTAGTTCAGGCAGTTTCTTCACGTACACCCCCTATCCCATCATGGGGATATCCTACCAGACATTGGAACTTTCTCCTGAGAACATGTGCAGAGTTTGCAGATTTTGGCTGGAGACACTGTCACGAGTCTCTGACTGCTGTGCAAGTGGTTCGCTTGGGCTTGCACGAACGAGAAATGGTGGCGTTGAGGGATTAGAACATCTTCAATTTCTCCCCCTAATGCTAAAGAACTTTCAAGAGTGGTTGTATAGATTTACATTCCCACCAGCAATATGTACTTCACTGCTCCGTGGACTCAGCAAAACTTATTATTTTCCAAACTATTTTGTTGCTGTTTTGGTGGCTTTGAGGTTCACATTTTCCTCATTTCTGCAGTAATAGGACTTCTTACACACAGATTAGTTATTCACATTCATTCTTCTATTAAGTATCTATATTTGGTTTTTGCATATTTTTCTATAGGTGATTTTCCCTTTCCATAATTTCATCTGCGATATATTTGAATAGTGATCTTCTGTTGGCTGTGTGGGTTACAGGTCTGTTCTCCTAGTTTGTGGCTTGTTTTGTCACTGTTGAAGATGTCCCTGTATGAACAGGAGTGTTTAATTTTGATGTTGTTAAGTTGGCAAATTCCTTTTTGTTATGATTTGTGCTTTTCAGAACTGTATTTAAGAAGTCTTTCAACAATTTTAAGAATTCAAGCAACATTTAAACAATTTCCTATGATTTCTTCTATTAATTGTAAAGCTATTCTTTTTATATTAAATTCTTTCATCTGTAGTTGAAATTTTTCTTTTGGCATATTGGGATGTAGAGATTTCATTTTCTTTTCATTCATGTAAATAACCAATTGTTTCAATACTTGCTATTGAATAGACTGTCATTTGTCTCATAAGCTATACCACCATCTCTGTCTTCTGTCAATTTTTCATGCACATGTGTATACTTCTGGGAAGCTGGGAGAGAATTAATGTAATGCCTTTCAATGATATTTAGACATTCTTCCTTAAAAGCTTTGCAGTATTCTCTGTTTCATTTATTCCTAGGCTACTTGGCGCTTTTCTTTCTCTTGGAAATGTTATCTTTTTTTTAATAAGAAGTACATTCTAAGAAATTTTTTTTTACATAGAAGTGCAATTAATTTTTCTGTATTGATCTGATACCAAGCAAAGCAAACTTTCAAAACTTTCTAATTACTCCTAATAATGTATATTTCCTTTAGGGCAGGCGTCCTCAAACTGCGGCCCACAGGCCACATGAAGCGCTGTGAATTGTATTTGTTCCCGTTTTGTTTTTTACTTCAAAATAAGATATGTGCAGTGTGCATAGGAATTTATTCATAGTTTATTTTTTGTTTTGTTTTGTTTTGTTTTTTATTGTTGGGGATTCATTGAGGGTACAATAAGCCAGGTTACACTGATTGCAATTGTTAGGTAAAGTCCCTCTTGCAATCATGTCTTGCCCCCAGAAGGTGTGGCACACACCAAGACCCCACCCCCCTACCTCCTTC
>CAUYPK010052206.1:0-11292 GCA_963574355.1 Loris lydekkerianus | reverse complement strand
TTTGTCCTTTTTAAAAAAAAAAATTTTTTTTTTTTTTTTTTTTTTTTTTTTTTTTTTTTTTGAGACAGTCTTACTATGTCACCCTCAGTAGAGTGCAGTGGAGTCACAGCTTACAGCAACCTCAAACTCTTGGGTGTAAGTGATTCTCTTGCCTCAGCCTCCCAAGTAGCTGGGACTATATGCACCTGCCACAACACCCAGCTATTTTTTTTGTTGTAGTTGTAATTGTTTAGCAGGCCCAGGCTGGTTTCGAACCAGACAGCCCAGGTGTATGTGGCCAGTGATTTAACCACTGTGCTACAGGCACTGAGCCAGTTTAAAATTTTTTAATGAAAATTTTGTTTATTTTTTTCTTACTCATTCTAGAACTAATATATAATTTACTTCTTCCAAAATATATGAAGTATTCTTTACATGACCTACTCAGAGATTGTAAGAATGGCTTTTATAAAATCAAAGGGTATAATTTGGAACTATAATTCCACAGGGAGTACATTAAGTTAATTTTTTTCTCAATTGAAGAGTCCTATTTGAGGGAATTTTTCTTTATTATTACTTTCACTTTTTATAATTGACATAAATGAGTTGGTTGATTTTATTAGGCCAAGTTCTTTTGTTTTTTTTTTTGTTGTTGTTTGTTTTTTAAGTAAAACCAGGGAGGCTTCATAACTCACAGTTTATGTTGACATTTATATAGGAAGAAGACAAACACAAAATAGCACTAGGTGTATCAGGTGTTTCATAATTAGCAGTAACTATTCCTGTTGGGGTAAGTTTGCAGCTCCATGTAAGAGATAGAAAATAGCTACATGTAGAGGTCATTCTGATTATTCATGTAAAAGGAGGACATGAGTTCCCAGCCTACACAATTGACTGTTATTTTCTAATTATCTGCAGTTCTTTGCTATCTCTTTATGTTCACCTCCAGCTACACATAAACCTCAGCCCTTCTGTTTTTTGTTTGTATGTTTTTTTTGTTTGTTTGTTTGTTTGTTTTTCATGTGTTAGTACTAAGATCTTTCTCACTGTTTCCTCCATCCCATGTCCTTTCATGAGCAGGTTTTGGGTTCTGAAGAGAACCCAGATTTTTTTAATGTAGTGAAAAAAAATTTTTTTTATCTTTTGAGTTTGGGACCATTTATAGGATTTATATTAAAACATTCTGCTTGCTTCATTGAGAAAAAAGAGATTCATTGTCCATGGACCACTGTGTTAAATTAGTTAGCATTGTAAGACATTGCTTGTAAAAATGAAATGTTACTAGATTCCAACCCAAAATGTGAAAAACATTAGACTAGGCATAGCATGATAAACAGTGGGTCTTAACATGGTGTAAATGATATATAAAGAAAAACATCAGAATTTGAAAATTGCTTAAGAGTAAACACATCTTTGAAATAAATCTTTAGTAGAATTAGTCATAAGGGATGAATTTTGAATTTAGTTCTTTAAGGAAATACGTATATCACAACATATGTTTCGATGCAGGTTCTTCTATTTTGGGGTGTTCATATTAAATATTAGATAATAGAATGCTGTATGTGGATTTAAAATTTGGTTTATATTGCAATCTTGGGGAATTTACTTCTTGGGAAGCAATTCACAGTTCACCATTTTCATTCTGAGTAACCTAACTGTAGCTAACTCCTTGTTCATTTTCTTTAGAAAAACCTCAGAGATCATGATATGTTTTGGATTAAAACATTCCTTCAGTGATTTTTGGATACAGAGTTGTTTATCACATTCACAATGTGGCCAATCGATATGGTGGTTTACATTTGTCTTTCTCTGATGATTGTTGATGTTGAGCATTTTTTCTTATCATTTTGGCCTTTTGTCTTCCTTCATTATTACTACCTGGAATTTAAGTGTTTTTCCTATTGTCACCATCTGGACTGCCACAGGAAGTCCAGAAGACCTGAGGGTAAAATAAAAGCCCTGAAGTACATTGGCTACTGCCATGTTCTATGTTGGGGCCTACACATGCTCATTAATGTTCAAGTTCCTATGCTTATGATTAGTGAAATGACAAAAATATCACAAAATCTACTTTTTTAAAATGCAGTGTAGCTAAGCACATAACAAAGACACAGACTTAGTACTGGGAATACTGCTATCCTATCATATTTTTTAAATTAGTTATTTTTTTATTCTATTTTTTATTTTATTATTTTATTTTAACAGACATCTCACTATGTTGCCCTGGCTAGAGTGCTGTGGCATCACAGCTCATAGCAACTTCAAAGTCTTGGGCTTAAGCAATTCTCTTGCCTCAGCCTCCTGAGTAGCTGGGACTGCAGGTGCCCACCATCCAGCTGTTTTTGGTTTCAGTTGTCTTTGTTGTTAGCAGGTCTGGGCCAGGCATGAACCCACCAGCATTGGTATATGTGGCCAGGGCCCTACTCACTGAGCTATGGGCTCTGAGCAGCTTATTTTTTAAATTGACAGAATTGTATGTATCGTGTAAAATATGTTTTGAAGAATATATGATTGTTGAATGCTTATTTCTAGCTAATAAGCTAATGCCTTACCTCACAGTTACCTTTTTTTGTGGTGAGAACAGTTTACATCAATTGCCTTAGCAGTTTTCAAAGATAAAATATATCATTAACTATAGTCACAAGGCTATACAACAGCTCTCTTAACATTATTCCTCCTATGTAACAGTAAATATGTATCCTTTGATAGACATCTTCCCAATCCCTCTCCCTCCTAAGAACCTTAGCTTCTAGTAATACTACTGTACTCTCTACTTCAATGAGACAAACTTATTTAGAGCCTACATATGAATAAAATCATGGAGTATTTATACTTTTGTATGTTACTCATTTCAGTTAACATTTCTAGGTTCATCCATGTGATAAATTACAGGACTTTTTTAATTATAGGATTTTCTATGGCTAAGTAATATTTCATCCATTTATAATACCGTATTTTCTTTATCCATTAATTCAATAATGGACACTTAGATCAATTCCATGTCATGGTTATTGTGAATATGCCTATAGTACAGGGGAGTACAAGTGTCTCTCTTCTCCACATATTTTTTCAACACTTAACAATCTTTTGTATTTTTAAGAGTAGTCATTCTAACAAGAGTAGATCGATACGATGGTTTACATTTGTCTTTCTCTGATGGTTATTGATGTTGGGCATTTTTTTCTTATTTTGGCCATTTGTCTTCATTTGTGAAATGTCTGTATGGCTTTGTGGCCATTTTTAAACAGTTACTGAGTTTTTGTTTTATAGTCAAGTTTCTCAAATATTTTGGATATTAATCCTTTGTCAGGTGTATAATTTACAGATATTTTCTCCCAGTTCTGTGTTGTCTCATTCTGTTGCTGTGTAGAAATGTTTCAGTTCCTGGATCATGAGTCTACATTATACAGGGGTCTTCTAGGTTCAGGAAGACTCATTTCTATACTAGGAGGATAAGAAGAAACATAGTCAGTGACAGTGCCACAGTCCACTGAAAGACTGGGGTCTGAATTTCAGACCTGAACTGCTCTTTAAGGACTTGTGTATGTGGAGGACATGAGTATCCATGTTGTAAAATATTCTAGGCTTTCAAAGTAAAAATTTTTGGGATGAGAATGATTAACTTTTTTTTTTTTTTTTTTTGAGACAGACTCTCACTCTGTTGCCCTGGGTAGAGTACTGTAGCGTCATAGCTCACAGCAACCTCAAATTCTTGGTCTCAAGGGATCCTCTTGCCTTAGCTTCCCAAGGAAGTAGCTGGGACTCCAGGTGCCCACCACAACACCCAGGTTGTATTTTATAGAGACAGGGTTTCACTCTTGCTCAGGCTGGTCTCCAACTCCTGAGCTTGGGTGATTTGCCCACCTCAGCCTCCCAGAGTGCTAGGATTACAGGTGTGAGCCATGGTGCCTGGCCTGATTAATCTATTAATACCTTTAAGACATCTTAAAGGCATTTTATTAGTTATGGTGCAACATGTATGAAATAGCATGTATGGAAAGCTGTATCCCTGTGAGTCTTCAAAAACATCCTTATTACGTGGATGAGTAAACACAGCCTTTGGGATATGAAATGACTGCTTAGAAGCACATAGTTCAGAAAGGAGAACCTTCAACAGCAAGAACTGTATGAAATTCTCCCTAGGCTTCCTGAGGCTCTCTGTTCTTGACAGAGAGGAAGGGCCTGGGGAAGCCTCATTTGTTCACATTTTATATTGTGTAGGGCAATACACTCTGAGAAAAACCCTTTTGAACTTAAACCAACATACATTATTTTTCTTTTACCGACATGAAAAGAAAAGGTGAGAAATTGAGCTTACAGCAATCCCAGATCTGGCAGAGAGCCAATGCTAGTAGACTTCAGTTGGGGGGCAGGGGGAGAAAGTTCATCACAGACCCCAAGGTTTGAGCAGATGACTCAGAAAAAAGAAAACTCAGACATTAAACAATTGAAAGGTGACTCTTAGTTAAGAAACTGGAATGAAAGAAACAATGAAACAACATATGATTAGACACATGGACAGCCTATTGTCCAAAAATTAGTAGAATGTTAACATCCAAGAAAGGATGCAGAAAAGCAGGTATATTCTGAAACTGATGGTGACCTTGTACCTATCACAGCACTTTGGCAAGTAATCTGACTGCAGCTATTTAATATTAAAATTGTGCATATGCATGTCTCTTTACTTAGTAATCCCCTTCCTGAGAGTCTGTCTTCTGTAGAGGTTTAATGTATTTTGTGGGGTAAACTATATCCTTTCTCTCATATTCATAAAAGGGCGTTCTAACACCTAGTACCTGAGAATGTGATTACATTTGGCCATACAGTTATTTTAATTAAATCATAGCTGTGTACATTAATGCGATCATGGGGGTACAATGTGCTGGTTTTATATACAGGTTTTGTTTTTTTTTTTAAATATAGAAGGTGTACTGTCTATATTTAAATAACAAAAAAGCATCTACACAGTTAAAAAATAAATTTTCTATTCCTAAATCTATTTTAACTCATATAAAAATACTACACACAGAAGCCAGAATGCAGAGTTAAGAATGGAATAAGGTCGGGAGAAGGGGACCATGAAGAAAAACACTTAGAGAATTACTTATCTGTTGTGGGTAAAGCAACAGGAATCCTGGGAGATAAAAGAAATCAGTAACAACTTCAGTCATAACTGGTATTTTCCCCTCATGTTTGTTTTTAATAATGTCCATGTAGGTGCTGTCTGTATGCTTCCTTCACTGGCCTAGCTGGAGGGGCCTTCAGCGATGGCCTTGTCCCATTCCAGTCATCCTGGCCATAAGCTTCATAAGAATCTTGTACCCCATAAAAATAAGAGAATCTTGTACCTCCACATGTTCATAATCATAATGTTATGAATCCCCTTGGCTCTTGGCTGTAATAACCTTCTTAGCCTTCATAACTCTGTTCTGCTCATGTATCATCATATCCATATTCTTCATATGTTTCTGGTGCAGGGGGTGGAGGCAAAGGTATTCCCTGGATGCCTGCTGTTCATGCTCTTGGTGTTGGAGCACCTCTCACAGTAGGTGGGGGTGGCACGCCTTGAGTCATGGTGGCACCTCTGGTGATGGCTTCTCTCACTGGAGTACCACACACCAAAGCCCCAGGAGGTGGTCCAACACCACAGCCCCTAGGAACAGGTGGAGGGGGGGTGCAGCTCCTTGCCCTCTCACTGGTACCCCATGTCCACAAGAAGACCAAGGTATGACAGCTCTAGAAATTGTTCCTAGCAGATACCATCCATCATATCTAAAAACTTGATTTCTTCCATGACATGGGCCATAAGAGCATAAGCCTCACATTGGGGTCCAAAGACTTCAGTGAAGACATATAGATCCAAATTCAAGTGGGCATATTTCGGGTCTCCACCTTTGTACATCTCCTCCTCCTTGTCCTTGTCTCTCATTGGGCCCTTTCCCAGCACAGATCTTTGCACCAGTCTCTTTCTGCAGGCTTTTGATTGTATTCCCGTGTGGTCCAAGAATCTTGCCCACATACTGTTTGACAGCTATCCATACCCGCTCTTTCAGCTTCATATTCTTATGAGAAAATCCAAGTAATTATCATCCTTTTTTGAATCTCCCTTCCGAACCTTCTCAATTTCTGCGGACAGCAGTTGCCCGGTGAGAGTGAAGGACGGGTTCAGCAAGTCTTTCTCCGCCCTGAGTTGGGCAGGTACTTGTTCTCCGGCTCTGTTTTGACTGAGGCCTTGGCTGAGGTGGGCAGCAGCGGGGTCAGCTGCTGTTGCGCCACGACATGTGGCGGAAAGCAGCAGGAGGGGCAGGGAGTGCGTGATGGGTGAGGCCCGGGAGCCCCCTGGGGACCCCCCTCCACCTCCCTGGGACCGGTGAGGCAGCAGCGGTGTCTGACATACCAAGGGGTCCATGGAGCCGCTGCGGCCCGAGGAGGACCGGCTCCTTCACAAGGCAGGGTCGTCCTGGTGCTGCATCGGGGAAGATGTACCAGCCAGGGAGTGACACGGCAGCAGAATTTGGTGGGGGTGCTGAGAGCTGGACCACCAAAGCTGACCTGAGCAACCCAGGGAGAGAGCACCAAATGTTATGTACAATTTGAAATACTTGCATTGAACTGGTTAACATAGCCTTCATGGAATTTTCGTAGCTATTGTGTTAAGGTATTTATATTCCACATTTAGTAAATTTCACATGTGCCCTTGTAAGATGCACCGTAGGTGTGGTCCCACCAATTACCCTTGCTGCACCCATCCTTTCCCCTGCCCTCTCCTCCCCTCCCTCGCCCCTTTCTCTCCCTTTCCCCATATTCTTGGGCTATAATTGGGTTATAGCTTTTATATGAAAGCCATAAATTAGTTTCATAGAAGGGCTGAGTACATTGGACACTTTTTCTTCCATTCCTGAGATACTTTGCTGTGGAGAGCTGACATTACAGCATCTATATTAAAAAGAGGCCAAGCACCATTATCTGTACTAACATAATTTAAGTTCCTGTTTCTCTGAAAGCGCTAGGATTCTTATAAATCACATAGTAGTTGTGTACTTTTAGGTTGCCTGGAGACCTTGTGATGACAGCCTGAAGCTCCTCCCGCATTTCACTGCCTATATTTACCCTGGAAAGAGTTACAATAAACGAGATTTGATCAGACTCCTGTCTTGTCTTCATTCTTCACGTCCCTTGTCCCTTCTCATTCTCACCCCCTCCTCCAGGTATCCCTGATCAACTGACCCGTGGGTCGGGTCACGTGCCGCCTGACCAGGGACTTGGATACGAGGGACACGGTGAAGAATGCTACCGGTGAAAGTGCCGCTCAAGAAATAATTAAAAGAGGACTGCCTGCGTGGGAGCCTCCTACACTGGAACAAGGGCCTCGGTGAGTGGTAGCAATCATGGGGCAAAAAGTCAGTCAGCATGAGTTATTTGTGGAGCAATTAAGAGATGCACTTCAGACACGAGGAGTAAAGGTAAAAATTAAGCAATTATTTCATTTTTTTGACTTCTTAAAAGAAGTCTGTCCTTGGTTTCCCCAAGAGGGAACAATTGATGAAAAGCAATAGAAAAGAGTTGGCGATGCTTTAAATGATTTTTATAATGTCTTTGGACCAAAAAAGATACCTATTACTGCCTTTTCTTACTGGAATCTCATTAATGAAGTCATAGTTGCCGCAGTGTATGCCCCGCGATGGCGGATGTTATAAAAAGGGGAGAGGAACTTTTACATAGCCATAAAGAAAAAGATCAAAGGCCCTCAAATCACTCTAATGAGTTAGAGGCCTCTGAAGCGACTGGAGGTGCCACCTGTCCCAGTAGTCAAGTTAATGATCAAGAGGATCTTATTTCACTAGAGAATGATGAGGATGTTAAAGACTCTAAGGCCCCCCGATTGTCAAGCCGAAAGAAAAGCTAGACAACAAAGTGAAAGTAAAGCAATCCAAAAACACAGCTAAGGCCTTGAAGCCAAAGCAGAGACTTTACCCAGATCTTAAAGCCTTTAAGGTAAACACTGATGATGAGCTGACAGATGCGGACTGGGAGGAACTCAAGGCCGAGGCTGCCAAGTATCATAACTTGGACTGGCCCTCTCTCAAAACACGGCCCACTTCATATAGTTTATCTCCCTCTGTGCCACCTGTGGCCATGGCTGCTATAGACCCAAAAAAAGACCTTCAAGGCAAAATTGAGCACTTAAAGGAACAAATCAGGCTGGAAGAAGAGCATCAGGCTCTCATAGACCAATTGGAAAGACTAAAAGTAGGCAAAGCGACCTACACAGATCAGAAAGCTGCTGCTAACCCCCGCCTCCTACCCCCATTAGGGGTACATTAATAAGAAAATTCACCACAACACCCATAGACATAGAGGAACATGAAGTGTTCCCTGTCACAGAAACCACAGATAATCAGGTTCAGGCATGGAGGCATCATGCTAGGTTCGATTTCCAAGTAATAAAGGAATTAAAAATGGCAGTAGCCCAGTATGGGGCTACCGCCCTGTACACCCTTGCTATACTAGACTCTGCAGGCAGGAAATGGCTGGAACTTTGATATGCTTATGGTTGAGGGGAATTTCGCCAACAGCGAGGCTCAAATGCAGTATGAGCCTGGATTATATGCACAGGTTCAGACAACAGGGACCAATGCATGGAGGGAACTTACTGTTAAGGGAGATTTTAGCTCTTCCCTCACTGCAGTTAAGCAAGGGCCTGATGAGCCATTCTCTGAGTTCGTTCATCAACTCATGACAGCAGCAGGCAGAATTTTCAGTAGCGCAGAAGCTGGAGTTGATTTTGTTAAACAATTGGCTTATGAACGTGCTAATGCCACATGCCAAGCAGCTGTTTGGCCCTACAAAAAGAAAACAGATTTATCTGGATATACTCGCCTTTGCTCTGACATTGGCACTCCCTACCAACAGGGTCTAGCAATGGCTGCTGCATTGCAAGGTTATACAGTCAGATTTTTTAGCCCAGAAGAATAAGGGGAAATGTTTCAATTGTGGGGAGGCAGGCCATTTCACTAAAGATTGCAAAAAAGATAAACTCATGAATACAAAGAGACCCCCTCCAGGCATATGCCCAAGATGCCTCAAGGGCTGCCATTGGGCAAATGAATGTAAATCCAAAACAAATGATCAAGGACAAGCACTTCCCCCTCTGCAGGGAAACAGGATGCGGGGCCACCCCCAGGCCCCGAAACCCAAACTAGTTTATGGGGTAGTCAGCTTTGTTCCAGCCAACAACATCAATCCGTTTCAGTCCTCTGCAGAGCCACTCCAGGAAGCGCAGGACTGGACCTCTGTTCCACCTCCCACACCATACTAACTCCTGAGATGGGAGTGCAAACATTACCCATGGGTATATTTGGTCCGCTGCCCCCAAGTACATTTGGATTAATCATTGGGCGCAGTTGTAGTACTGTTCAAGGACTCCAAATTTTCCCAGGAGTAATTGACAATGATTATGAAGGGGAAATTAAATTAATTGCTGCTTCCCCCCCAAAATGTCACCACCATATCCCCTGGTCAAAGAATAGCCCAATTGTTGCTTTTGCCTTTCTTAGCAACTAACAATAAGATTAAAACGAAACAAAGAGGGTCAGGAGGCTTTCATTCCTCTGATGTATACTAGGCTCAGCTTGTTTCACCACAGAAACCTATGCTTACATTATTGCTGGATGGCAAGGAATTCCATGGTCTTGTGGACATGGGCGCTGATGTCACCATAATTAATAGAGAAATGTGGCCTAGCCATTGGCCCCTTTCCCCTACTCTAACACATTTAAAGGAAATAGGACAAAGTCAAAACCCTGAGCAAAGCACCAAGTTACTCACTTGGAAGGACAAAGATGGCACTCAAGGCACTGTGCAACCTTTAGTTATATCTGGTCTGTCTGTCAACCTTGGGGGGCGAGATCTCTTATCTCAGATGGGACTCATAATGTGTAGCCCTAATGATGTGGTTACAGCACAGATGCTTACCCCAGCCTTCCGGCCAGGGAAAGGACTAGGAAAACAAGAATCGAGCATTCCCAGCCCTCTACAGATTACTGGAAAAACAGACAAAAAGAGACTAAGAAATTTATCTTAAGGGCTATTGACATTCCTGCATGCCATGCAGATAAGATCATTTGGAAAAGTGATGAACCTGTATGGGTTGATCAATGGCCCCTTTCAAAGGAGAAACTACTGGCCGCCCGACAGCTAGTGCAGGAGCAATTAGAAGCAGGGCATATAGAAGAAAGTAACTCCCCATGGAATACTCCAATTTTTGTCATAAAGAAAAAAATCAGGTAAATGGAAACTATTACAAGATCTAAGAGCTGTAAATTCTACCATGATCCTTATGGGGGCATTACAACCTGGTTTACCCACTCCTGTGGATATTCCTTAGGATATTATAAGATTATTATAGATCTTAAGGATTGTTTTTTCACCATTCCACTCCATCCACTAGATCAAAAAAGATTTGCATTTAGTCTCCTTGCTATCAATTTTAAGGAACCAATGAAAAGATTCCACTATAGAGTGCTGCCACAGTCCTACTCTATGTCAGAAATTTGTTGCAGCAGGTATCCAAGGAGTCAGGCACCGCTGGAACACCATTTACATCATTCATTATATGGATGATATTCTTACTGCTGGACAAAATGGTCAGCAGGTTTTATTATGTTTTAATGACTTAGCATCCTCCCTCAAAGATCAGAGGCTCCAAATAGCCCCGGAGAAAGTTCAATTAAAGGACCCCTACATTCATCTTGGTTTCCACATACTGGACCCAAGATTACTAATGCTCAAGCTACCCTCAGATTGGACAAATTAAAACTCTTAAATGACTTTCAAAAGCTTCTAGGAGATATAAACTGGCTCAGGCCTTATTTAAAACTAACCACAAGAGACTTAAAGTCATTATTTGCTATTTTACAGGGCGTTAGCAATCCTAATTTGCCTAGAACATTAACAAAAGCAGGCCGTCGTTCTCTACGATTAGTAGAAAAGGCCATTTATTCACAATTTATTACAGCTATAAATTACACTCAGCCCTTATGTTACATCATTTGCAGAACTTAGGGTTCAGGTTGTAGGGTAAGGGTTAGGATTGGGGTGGGGTTGAGGTCGGGATCGGGGTTAGGGGTTAGGGTTAGGGTTGGGGTTGGGGTTAGGGTTAGGGTTAGGGTTAGGGTTAGGGTTGGGGTTAGGGTTTAGGGTTAGGGTTAGGGTTAGGGTTAGGGTTAGGGTTAGGGTTAAGGTTAAGGATAAGGTAAAGGCTAACGTAAAAGCAAACGTATAAAATAAGGTAAAGCGAAAGGGTAAGGTAAA
>CAUYPK010052205.1:0-10970 GCA_963574355.1 Loris lydekkerianus | reverse complement strand
AAAGTCCATACTCAGTGGTGACTGTCCTAAATATGGCCTCGAGAGCCATGCATGGAGCACCAAATTTAAACTCATATTTTTGGGGACTGGTTGTTTGAGAGTCGGTTACTTGGATTATGGATATGGGGTGTTACTATTTATACAAAGAGATTTATTATAAGGCATTGGCTCATGGATCTATGAAGGCTGAGGACATTTGAAATGTGCCTACTGCTACTGAGAAAGTGAATTTTTAATATTATTTAATTCATTAAATTTAAATGTATACAGGCCCATGTGGCTAGTGGTCACTATATTGTACTCAGTTCTAGAAGTTTCATTCACACCTGCACATTAAAATCACTTAAGGTGCTTTAAAAGTATTCTGGACCAATTAAATCAGAATCTCAAGTTGCTCTGGCCAAGACATTAGATTTTGTTGTTTGTCTTTTAATTATGGATAATTTACTTTTCCTTTCTTTATTGTTGCCTTCTTTTTCTTTTATAAATATATTTCGTGGGTACAAGTGCAGTTTTGTTGCATGGATATATTGTGTAATGGTGAAGTCGGGGCTTTTAGTGAATGTTGCCTTTTTAATTAAAAAAATATATATATATTGCCTCTAAGTGCGACACCTAGCCTTATCTCACTGGTGAAGTCTGCTTACTTATTTATAAGACCAATATCCTGGTGGTAAATCTACTGGTGAGAATAAAAACACTTCCAAGGTAATTTCTTATGATTTTGTTTGTTTCACTTGACCGATTTCAATACTTATGCTTTTGCCTTTCCTAGGTCCCTTAACGTCTTGTGTACACTCTGTGAGATAGTCAGATCGAAGCCACATGTCACTCCCTGGAGAAAGATTCAGAGAAGTTAAATGATTGGTTAATCATTGGTTAATGATTGGTTAAAGGTCACACAGTTGATAAGGGGCAAAATTAAAAGACAGGCGTCTGGTGGCTAGTACAGTGTTATTTTCATTCCACAGTGAGGCAAACAACCATTAAAGTGAAATGAATTAATACAGTGTTAAGACTGGAAATTCTTTCCTTACTTCTGTTTACATTTACAGTTCCAAATACGGAGAATGAAAAACATATTTCCAAATCTGCTTAAGAGCAATGTTTTATAAATAGAACACTACTGTCCAATGTTATATGCTCAGTTAAATTTGCTTTTACTCAGTCAAAAATAGGAAAACCTGAATTCATTAAAAAGTAAGTAGATTTAAATTTTCTTGAGGGCAATTTGAAAATGTACGTCAAAAGTCATAAATGTGGTTATACCCTTTGACCCAGCTATCTTCAGACCCAGCATCTACCGTAAGGTGCTATCAGAGATCAATCATTAAAAGATTATATATAATCAATAGTTTCATTACAAAATTATTCAAAATCTTAGAATCATAATTATGGTCAACAATAGGGGAAGAGCCAAATAATAATAATATATCCTTACAATTAAATGTTATGCTATAATCAAAAATTTCATGTTTTAATACCAACTAATGATAATGTCTTTTTTAAAAGTTTTACATTTTTAAAAGACATAGAACTGTATATGCCACACATGCAGGCAGAGAAAAAAAAGACCAAAAGGTTGTAGCAATAGAGCCTCTTATCCATTCTTAGTTGGTGTGAGTTAGAATAACAGCTTTAAAAATAGTTTGGCATTTTCTAGAAAAACATGAACTTACTCTGTGACACAGTAATTCTACCACTGTGCATGCCCTCCAAAGCTTTGCTTTTTTAAAACTGAGGTTTGACCAACAAATAGGTTTGAAAATCAATTTAGCATGTTGCCAGCAGCATTGTTTTATAATAGAATAGATTAATGTGTACAACATACATCATATAGTCTTAGGAATTACTTTTTTCAGTTATCCACACACATATAAATATATGTGTTCTAGGGTTATGATATAAAATGTACTAATTACTGTTTCCCATAATTAAAAGAGTTTGTAAGCCATTGATTTCCCTAGAGAAACTCCTGAACATATAGCTCAAGAAAGGAATCATAGCAGGAGACAAGTATAGAATGTGCATAATGATTGGAAACAAATCTCAATATCCATTAATAGTGGAAGATCTTACGGGCAATTTAGCATGCTAAGCTCGTACTCACTAAATACCGATAGAGGCAGAAATTGTAATAATTCATCTCTAATTATATTATCAATACTTCACCTGACACAGGGCACTATCATCCCCCTTTGACAACTCCTGGCTAACATTTTGTAAGCATTCAGTTATACTTGTTGAAAACATACATTAACTAATACAAAGACAAATAAAATTGCTGTGCCTGTCCTGGTAAGAACCAAGGGTTTCTAATGGTTTATAGGATTGAAATAGGCAAAAGGGTGATTGGACCCTGAATTTTATAAAGAAATTCCTCATGGCATTATTTGCTTAACGTCTGAAGAGTTCTTCAAAAATATGGAGCTTTAAAAAAAATATTTATTGAGTTTTTACTGTGGGTTAGGTTCTTCCAAAGGAAAAAAATTCTTGGCCTCAGGGAGCTTCTATTCTGTATGAGGGCCCATTAACCTATGAGCAGATGAACAGGGGATTTCCTGCTTCCGCGTGCAGTAAATTGTGTTCTTCACACACAATCCTACACCACTCTTACTTCATTTCTTCCAGTTACTCGTGTGAAAGTACAGAGGACTTGCCTTTTCCAAGATCTACTTGTAGGAAATCATTGCAAGCTAAGCCATGTAAAATATCTCATTTTTCTGAAATAATCAAAATATGTTATTTGCCACATTCCTCTTCTGTCTATAAACATGAAAGCAGAAATAGTGCAACTATAATTCTTGATGGGCAAATTGCTGTACATGTACTAAAGAAATTAAATTCAGTAAAGATATTTCATAGCCCTTGACCTGCTAATCATCTGAATAGACTGACTCTAGGTTCTAAGAGTGAATAAGGAAAATACAACACACGGTCTGCATTTTAAAATTCTACCCCCTGCCAAAGGGATCTCCTTAACCCTTCCTTTGTACCCTCCTGCATATATAAACATGTATTCACACAATTACATTTTGGATATTATTCTTCATAAATTAGACTTCACGTAGTTTGAAAACAACAGGAAAAAAGCTACTGACTGTCAAGTAATGAGCTGTTATAGAAAATATGAACAATTTAGTTCAGAAATGAGGTGTGAACATTAACTTGGAGCTTCGTGGACATCTATTCTACCCCAGACTCACTCACTAGTCAACAAGATTTTTTTTATTGAGCTTATGCTTGTGTTGGGCTCCAATTATTCAGACCTAATACAGAAGGACCCAAAGTCCTGAGCAGGGAATTCTCAAAACCTGTGCCTGGGGCTAGACTGGCGAAGTGACTCCTCACACTTTTGGCTCACTTCTGAAACCAAACACTGGATCTCTTCTCTAGAACTTCGCTTTTCCTTCTTTAAATAACTATTATCCACTTGAGGTAAAACTCAACTGTGCCATGAACAATTGATAAAGAAAATCTAACCTGAACTGGTTTAAGCAAAGGGAGAAACTCTGGACAGTCCACAGGAAATTTGACTTTAGGATTACCAGGATTTAGGGACTCAATGGATGTCCTCAGATCCAAGCATCTGATCTGTCAGCTCTCTTGGCTTCCCTCTTATGAATAAGTTGGCTTCCCACAGTGAATTTTTTTATATTTACCTCTAGATAATGAAAGTTTTAGATCTGACTGTCATCGGCCTGTATCAGGTCACAGGACAGAGAAATGTCATTTCTGATTGGCCAGAGTCACATGTCCAACTTCGGACTCTAACTCAAGGTTGAAAGTAGCAGAAGAGCTGGTTCTTCTAGAAATTCAGATTAGCATTAATTACAAGAAAGAAAATTAGCCAGAAAAAAGAATATACTCATCACAGATACAAGCTTGTGTCTTCCAGGCATAAGAATGAGGCACTGCAGAGAAAGAGCTATGGATTAGAAGATGAAATTTCTTAGTTTTCACATTAACTCAACTGTTTTTATTAATAGCAACATGACAGGGGTCTTCTAAGAAGAAATGAGTATGTAGTGAGAGTGTCTCATTAACATTTGAATAACACTTTATAGTCAAATACTATCATTAATACTCAAAGACTGAAAATGCGTCCCTTGGAAAGATATTTTTCAAATATCTGAATTCCATCAAAGCAAAATAATTATTTTGAATGTAACTAAGTAGCTATAGTAGATAGTGTGTGTTGCCCACATGCCTTTCTCTTGATTGACAGAATTGTACTTTTATTTAAGAAACCCACCTTCCTCCATAGTATCACGCATTTCATTAAGCTAAAATGCCCAAGCTGTCTATGTCTTTGCCATGCACTAAGACCCTAGAGTCTTCTAAATTGGCCAGCAGACAAGATTGAAGAACGTGAGGAAAGAACACACTCTTATTGAGGTTCTTCCCTCAGAGGTAGCACACCTAACTTCTGCTCACATTTCAGTGGTCAGAACTAGACACACTCTATCAAGGTGCACACTTATCAAGGTGCAAGTAGTCTTATGAAGAACAGTGCCTGGCTGGACAGCTGCTTCTAAGAGGCAACTCCATTCCATGGAAGGCAGAACACACAACTCACTACATCTGCCAAGGTCACTGAGATGGTCGGCGACACTGACACAAACTCTTGTCCAGGAAAATGAAAGTATAAATTCTTCAAGTCAAGACTTTCCTATATTAGTTTTTAGGGCTAGTATAACAAATTATCATAAACATGGTGACTTAAGAACAATAGAAATGTATTCTCCCTGTTTTGGAGGCCAGAGTCTGAAATCAGAGCGTTGGCAGGTTGAACTCCCTGAAAGCTCTAGGGGAAGAATCTTCCATTGCCTCTTCCAGATGTTGGTGGCTCCAAGTATTCCTTGGCTAGGGACAGAACAACTGTAGTCTCTGCCCCTGTCTTCTCAGGGTCTTCACTTTCCCTGCGACTTCTCTTCTAAGGATACTTTTCATTGGATTTAAGACCTACCATAGTCCAGATGATCTCATCTCATGATCCTTAATTTAATTATAACTTCAAATACCCTTTTCCAAATAAAGTCACATTTATAGATCCTGGGTGGAAACATCGTTTGGTAGTGGGGGCAGCACCGTTCAAGCCACTGCACGTTCTTTGAGAGCCTTAGAATGGTTTAGGCTTAGTTGTGCCTTCTCCATTTGTCTAAATAAAATGAGTTTTTCACATGTAATTGCTAGAGAACTATCTACATAGGAATTGATAGTAGTTGTCAGTGCTATTTACTGTGGCTTTTACTAATTGATTGTATTTGTTTATGGATGAAAGGCAGTGATGAAATATGCAAAAAATTGAGGTGGACCTGGATTCAGATATAAACCCAGATACTTATTAGATGTCTGATCTTGGGAAAGTTACTGAACCTCCTTAAGCCTCAGCTTTCTGACACTGAAAACAGGATAATTGCACTGGATCCTACAACATGTTTTCGATTGCAAGGAATAGAAAACAAATGTTTTAACAATAAGAAATGCTATTACCTCACATAATTCGAAGTCCAAGGGCAGGGAAAGCTGAAGACTGGCCTGAATAATGGACTGCTTATTATCCCAAGGCCATACATTCTTTTTTGGTTTTACACTTAACATATGATCTAGTCATACTACCATTATATTTTTCACCAAAAGAAAAGCATATATATTGTTTTACTTCAAAATTTTAAGGGGGTATAAGTGTTCTTGTTTATAGCCACCTTATAAAATTCTTAAGTTGGGGGTTTGGTGTGCTGTCACCAAAATAGTGTGCGCTGCACACAAGAGGTAGATTTTCATCCTCTGAAAACCTCCTTCTTGGTTTCTGATGTCCTCTATATGGCTTTGTGTCCATGTGAACCCATCTATTAGTTCCCACTTATTAGTGAGAACATACAGTGTTTGGTTTCCCATTCCTGAGATCTTCACTCAGGATAATGGTCTCCAATTCTATCCAAGTTGCTGCACATAACATTATTTCATACCTTTCTATGGCTAAGCAGTACTGCATGGGGTATATGTACCACATTTTAATTATCTACTTATGTAGCTTGATTCCACATCTTTGCAATTGTAAATTGTGGTATAATAAACATTTGGGTACAGGTATCTTTTTGATAAAATGACTTCATTTCCTTTCAGCAGACACCCAGCAGTGGGATTGCTGGATAGAAAGATAGTTCTACATTCATTTCTTTGAGGATCTGCATTCTGTTTTCAATAGAGAGACAGAACAGAGAACCCAGAAATAAAATCACCTAACAACCACCAACTGATCTTTTGCAAAGTAGACATTAACATACAGTGGAGAAAGGAAGCCCTATTCAACAAATGGTGCTGGGAATATTGGATAACTGGCAACAAAAGAATGAAATGGGACACATATCTCTCATCATATGCAAAAAAATAAATTCAAGATGAATTAAATATTCAAATGTAAAGAATGAAACCACAAAAATGTCTAAGAGAAAGTGTAGGAAAAACAGCCTAGGCAAAAAAATTATAATTAGGATCTCAAAGACAAATATAGCAGCAGCAAGAAAAAAATAATAAACGGGACTTAATTAAATTAAAAAACTATGTGCAGCAAAGGAAATAATCAACAGAGTGAACAGGCAACCTACAGAATGAGAGAAAATATTTGCAAATTATACGTCCAACAAAGAGCTAATATCTAGAATCTATAAAGAACTCAAACAGATTGGCAAGAAAAAAACAAACCCCATACAAAATGGGCAAAAGACATGAACTGAAATTTTTTGCAAAAAAAGATAGCCAAGTGGCCAAGAAACGTATGGAAAAAAGCTTAACATCACTAACCATCAGGGAAATGCAAATTATAACTGCAATGAGGTACCGCCTCTCCCCTGTCAGAATACACATTACTAAAAAGTACAAAAAAAAAAAAAAATGGATGCAGAGAGAGAAAGAAACACTCACTATACCCTATTGTTGGGACTGCAAATTAGTACAACCCCTATCAAAAACAGTGTAGAGATTCCAAGGCCCTACATTCTTGCAATCGCTTTACTCTGCTTTCTTCATCATCAGCTTCAACCTAACATCAGTTCATTTTATGTTCATGAGAAGTCTGAAGCAATCGTAAATTTACCAAGACGAGACAACATGTAGAGGAAGATATTATTAATAGATTATCTCTTATCACTCACATGAAAAAAAAAAAAATCCTTTCTAATATTCCACTGAGCAGTCTTCCCCTCATATCTCATTAGTCTGAATTGGGTTGCACGCCCCTAGCATAACCTTGACAAGGTCAATGGAATAAACAAGAATGGCTAAATCATCTGGTGTAGAAGAGATATTGAGGGTTCAGTCACAAATGTCTAATACAACTCCCTAGCCCTGCTTTCCCAATAAATAGCTGAGGAGTACATATATATTCACCTAGCAAATTCTCCTGGGACCTAGAAGGCATTAAAATCACAATGTATCTATTTAAATAATTGAGTCAATTATTAATAATCTCCCCAAACAGAAAACATCAAGTCCAGATAGGTTCACTGGTGACTTATACCAAACAAATGAGGAAGACATACAAATTCTCTACAATGTCTTCCAGGAGACAGAAGCACAGGGAATACCATTAACTCATTCTTGAAGGTCATCACTTCGAGATAATGAGAGAGATGCTCCCTCTTATCACTTTTTTTCAACCTTAAGCTGAAATTCTTTGTTAAGGCAATAAGGCAAGAAAAGTAAAGAAAAGACATACAGATTGGGAAAGAAAAAATAAAATCATCTTTGTTCACGATGACATGATCTTCCATGTGGAAAATTTGAAATAATTGGAAAAAAACACCCCTGGAACTAACAAACAATTATAGCAAATTTGCCGAATACAAGGTTAATATACAAAATTAATCACTTTCCTAAGACCAGAAATGAACAAGAAGGATGAAATTTAAAATTAAAAATATATTACCAACTTCCAAAATGAAATACTTGGTTGTAAAACTGTTTGATATGATACGACAATGGTAGGTACATGTCATATACATTTGTCAAAACTCAAAGAATGTGGACACAAAGAATGAATCCAAATGTAAACGATGGACACAGGGTGAGAATGAAAATTTGCAAATTGCAATAAATGTGCCACTGTGTGCAGGATGCCAATAGTGGGGGGGGGGGGGTCCATGTGTGAAAACAGAGCATGTGGCTACTCACTGTATTTTCTAATCAATTTTGCTGTAAACCTAAAAATACTCTGAAAAAACAAAGTTTATCAATTTGAAAAATCACAGCAAATTGTAGTACATGACATACAGCAAGTTTATACACACAAAAACATGTACTATTTCATTAGATCCTGATGCCTGCCTATATAAACCATATCTTTTAAGTTCCACCTTAATATTCATCTCCCTCTATAAAATTCCTTTTAATTCTCCCTTCTTATGTAGATCTTCTTCTGCCTTTAAAATTCTGTACGGAAAGATTCCTTCTTTATCCTCAAGAGATCTAGTATTATTTCAGATTTTCACAGGAAGCGTCTTAATTCACCCCTAAAAGCCATCAGCTATCCTTTGAGGAATGGGACCGTAGTTTGCCAATGTTTTTCGTCTTCTTTAGAAGTTGATGTTTACTCAACAAATGAAGAATAACCCCTACTGTCAAAAATTGTGTAAAAGGCAGTGTGTCCAAACCATTTGAAATCATAGGTGAAAAGAATCTTCCCTTGGAAAATAACAAAAATAAAATATATCTTTGATTTCTCGCCATGAAAAGTACAAATAATACAGCATCAGTATATTTGTGGATAGTGTTTCATGTTTACATAAATATTTGTATACACAATTTAAATGTAAGCTTTACCCCTCCACACACACATCTTATTTTCTGTGCCAAACAATCAGGGTGTGGGATTGAATTTTCTAGGAGTAGCACACAGCTGTTCCATGCCAAAAATATATTAAGCTACAAAAATCTATTTGAAGGCAATGTTTCTGAAAAAGGCTCACCACCTCATCTGTGATAAGTCTTAGAGCCTTTCACTCATTATAATTAGGCTCAACAGCCAAATAAAAACATGACATTTAAGCCTGACAATTGAAGGTCATGTTCAAAGTTGGAGGGAGGGCCTGGTGGAACATGTGAGAGTTTCTATTAAAACATTCCCTACTCTTTAGGGTCTCAACCCACTTAACCCAGAGTTTGCTGCTGGTTACTTATTTTAGTCCTACAGATGCTATAACAAAATCAGTTCCAGGTTAAGGGACCCTCACATGAGGATGAGAAATGAACATTTAAAAATTTAAAACAATTGCAATCATTAGATTTTATTGAATACCGATAAGCAGAGTAGTTTCAAAACATTTGTTGAAAGCAGCCAGATTTCCGGGAAAGCCCAAATCTTCGTCATATCAAAGATGTTAAAACATACTCACAACCCTCAATAAATTCAAAGTTTCAGTTTTAAAAGGGATTGAAATTTTTTGTTAACCCACTTGGTTTTCAGGTAAGCTCCTAAAAAGTTTGCAGGCCCTGAGCACTGAACTTACACTACTTAATGAACAAAATCCCTTGTTTGCATCAGGCGATTTTCCAGCATTGTCCCTTTTCAAAACCCTTTATGGGAGAAATTAGTGTTTTCTTACAGATGAAGAAACTGAGCTGAAAAGGCCTAGAAAACATTCCTGGGATCATCAGAACAGCAAACAGCTAAGTTAACATTCAAAGACAGCTTGGTCTGGTCCCAGAGCCCAGGCTCTTTTTCTCCCTTCTGTGCCTATCAAAAGAATTTGGGTCTGGGCAGCGCCTGTGCCTCAAAGGAGTAAGGCACTGGCCCCATATACCGGAGATGGCAGGTTCAAATACGGCCCTGGCAAAAAACTGCAAAAAAAAAAAAAAAAAAAAGAATTTGAGGCTTCACAAACCTCCTTAACCTGGGTTAGATGTAGATTGTTTTAATCAATATTTATTATCTATAATTCAACAGTAAACTAATCGTCTATTTTGAAACTGCTATTTCCTACATACAAAATTTTACAAAATATTTACAGAGTTGGACTCCTCTTTGTAAATATTTTTTTTTTTGTAAATATCCTTTACAGAGGAGTCCAACTCTGTAAATATTTTGTAAAATTTTGTAATGAATATTTTGTAAATAAAGGTACATTTAACTACAATTGCCCATTTTCCCACTTATGGCACCTTGATGGGTGACCATTGGGACACCCTGTATTTGTCTCAATGCATCATATTCCGAGGCATTTGTTGCCAATTTGTCCCAGTAAAGGTGATGTTTACTTTGATCATGTGTTGAGGTGATGATTGTAGAGTTTCTCTAGCATAAAGTTACCATTTTTCCTTTTAACTAATTAAAAGTAATAAATAAGAATTTTGTGGGGAAATATAATGCCATTTTTTAAATACAATTTTAAATTCTGGAAACAATAAAGCAAATGCCTTTTCTCTTAAGCTACCCACAATCCTGAATTTTTAAGAGACTAAAAAAAAAGTCATACACAGTAATTTATATCACTTAAAATACGTGAGTATTTGGAACACTCGCATGTTTTAAGTGATATACATTACTGCATATGTAGTCTACATAAAATATGAACTTTTCCTTACTTTTTTTTGTTTTATTTTTATTTTATTTTTATTGTTAAATCATAGCTCTGTACAATTATGCAATCATGGGGCACCATACACTGGTTTTATAAACAGTTTGACACATTTTCATCACACTGGTTAACATAGACTCCCTGGCATTTTCTTAGGTATTGCATTAAGACATTTATATTCTACATTTACTAAGTTTCACATGTACCCTTGTAAGATGCACTGCAGGTGTAGTCCCACCAATCACCTTCCCTCTGCCCATCCTCCCCCCTCGCTCCCCTTCCTCTCCCTTTTACCCCCTATTCTTAGGTAATAACTGGGTTATAGCTTTCATGTGAAAGCCATAAATTAGTTTCATAGTAGGGCTGAGTACATTGGATACTTTTTCTTCCATT
>CAUYPK010052203.1:0-11786 GCA_963574355.1 Loris lydekkerianus | reverse complement strand
ACAGAGAAGTAGATAGCTGGAACAGAATGGAGAAGCAAGAGATGAATCCAGCTACTTACCATTATCTGATCTTTGACAAGTCAATTAAAAACATTAAGTGGAGAAAAGATTCCCTATTTAACAAATGGTGCTGGGTGAACTGGCTGGTGATATGTAAAAGACTGAAACTAGACCCACACCTTTCACCATTATCTTTTATCACTGAATAAAAATTTAAACTTAAGACATAAAACTATGAAAATACTTGAAGAAAGTGCAGGGAAAACTCTTGAAGGCATCAACCTGGCTGAATATTTTATGAGAAGGACTCTCCAGGCAATTGAAGTAGTAACAAAAATACACTACTGGGACCTGATCAAACTAAAAAGCTTCTGCATAGCCAAGAACATAGTAAGTAAAGCAAGCAGACAGCCCTCAGAATGGGAGAAAATATTTGCAAGTTATACCTCCAATAAAGGTTTAATAACCAGAATCCACAGAGAACTCAAACGTATTAGCAAGAAATGAACACGTGATCCCATCTCAGGGTGGGCAAGGGATTGAAGAGAAACTTCTCTAAAGAAGACAGATGCACAATCTACAAACACATGAAAAAAAGCTCATCATCCTTAATCATCAGAGAAATGCAAATAAAAACTACTTTGAGATATCACCTAACCCTAGTAAGAGTAGCCCACATAACAAAATCCCAAAACCAGAGATGTTGGCGTGGATATGGAGAAAAGGGAACACTTCTACACTGCTGGTGGGAATGCACACTAATATGTTCCTTCTGGAAGGATGTTTGGAGAATACTTAGAGACCTAAAAGTAGACCTGCCATTCGATCCTGTAATTCCTTAACCAAGTATATACCCAGAAGACCAAAAATCACAATATAACAAAGACATCTGTACCAGAATGTTTATTGCAGTCCAATTCATAATTGCTAAGTCATGGAAGAAGCCCCAGTACCCTTCGACCCATGAATGGACTAGCAAATTGTGGTACATGTATACCATGGAATATTATGCAGCCTTAAAAAAGATGGAGACTTTACCTCTTTCATGTTTACATGGATGAAACTGGAACTTATTCTTCTTAGCAAAGTATCTCAAGAATGGAAGAAAAAGTATGCAATGTACTCAGCCCTACTATGAAGCTAATTTATAGCTTTCATATCAATGGTATAACCGAACTATAGCACAAGAATATGGTGAAAGGGCCAAGGGAGGGGAAGGGAGGAGGGAAGTTCGGGTAGAGGGAGGGTAATGGGTGGAGCCACACCTATGGTGCATCTTAGAACGGGTACAGGTGAAACCTACTAAATGCAGAATACAAATGTCTACATACAATAACTAAGAAAATGCCATGAAGGCTACATTGAACAGTTTGATGAGAATATTTCATTTTGTATATGAAACCAGCACATTGTACCCCTTGATTACACTAATGTACACAGCTATGATTTAACAATAAAAAAAAGAAGAGGAAAAAGTATGAAAAGTGGCACTGCCTGTGGCTCAAAGGAGTAGGGCATTGGCCTCATATGCTGGAGGTGGCGGGTTCAAACCCAACCTTGGCCAAAAAGTGCAAAAAAAAAAAAAAGTATCAAAAGAAATAAATACCCATGGAAAATATTCAATAATACAGAAATATATAAATTAAATGTACATTTTTCATATCTATTTTCCATGCTCTTACACACTAGTTTTAATCAGTGAGAATACTGTTGTGTACATCTGAGACTTTCTGTAAATGTTAATGTACAGGTGTGCATATTTGTACATAGATGCATATACATTTTTCATTTAGGAAAAGTAGACAAGCATATATTAGTTTATACAAAATGAAATTTGGCTAGTATAATGCTCTTTTTTGCCACTTATCAAACCAAATAGCCTTGGCATCATTGTACCAACTAGGCTACTCAAAACTTCAAATATTACTCCCTTTCTTAAACTGTCCACCTATTAATATTAATAAAATATAAAGTATCTCTTCTTTCCTTAAAAAAAGGACTCGATAATGAACACCTACCTAACTTGAGTCATTTCTATAAGATTGAATCTTGTAAGTGGAAATTTGGAATCAATATATTACACATTTCAAATGTTGGCAGGAGAAGGTCCTCTGTCCTCCAATGTACTTTATCATTGACTCTGTATGATTCCCCACTCGGCCACATTGGATAATCATGGCCTTCTTCAATAATTTCTAATTATGTTCTTTTTAGACATAATTACCTGTTTGATGTTTTTTTCTTTCCCTTCTCTAATTCTTCGCCTATGAATTTATTCTTTTTTTTTTTTTTTTTGTCCATTGCGTTGGAACATTGTTCAGACATTTTCTCATTGATCTATGTTGTTTCTAAGCCACATATCTTGAACAGGAAAGAGTCTCTCAAGACAATAAAAATATTTTATTAGTCATATATTTTCTTTTTATAATTTATTGGTTATTGTTGTGATCTATTTAATGAGTTTAGAGTACACTTCTCACCTTTCCTTTCTATTTGTTCTTTTTAGTGTGTGTTTTCAATTCAAGCCACCATTTTGTACTTTGTGGTGGATGCACAGATGCATTTGACGTATATGTTATAGTAGCTACTCATACATTTTTGCACATGTTAGTTAATTCTTCAATAAAGGTTTAAGCTTCCGTCTCAAAAGTCTTACGTTCCTGTTTGTAATATTCCTACACATTTTATTGCTGTTTTGTCATTACAGGAATGTTTTTTTCCTAGTGTTGTCTTACCAAGGAACACAAGAAAATTATGTGTATGTAGTAGATAGAAATCCAACTACTTATAACAATGGTTTATCTGAATGTCTTCTATTTACTGGGTAGGAAAAAAGCCCACTGATAGCAAGATTTTTATTCCTTTAATTTATATCTAGAGTTACTAATTGGTGACCTTTCCAATATAATTGATTAATTGTCTTATTTTAAATTATTTTTAAGGAAATGCTTTATTTCATGTGCATTTTCAAATATTTAGAATAAAATTTCTAATAAAGTCAATTTGAAATGAACTCCAAATATTGGGCAATGTCCCTTTTTTAAGTACTAATTCATTTTTCGCTGTTTCTAATCAGAGTGGTGGGATGTGTTTCTCATTTATTGAGCAAGTAGGTTTTCTTTTGATTTCAATCTCAATTTATTTTTCTTTTACACTATTACTATAACTAAACTCCAGACTTACCTGGTTTTCAATGGTTTACTATTAGAGTCTTCTGACAGGTCCAGGATTTAATCTGGGCTACCTCAGTGTGTGCAATTGCCCCCTTTCCTCAGCACCGTCTTCTTTGTGCTAGTTTCTCAATCTTTCTTGACCTTAATAATCTTGAGTCAGATGGAGCAGGTGTCCTGGGGAAGGTCACAGATATGGACCTGTGTTGTTACTCTCATGCTTGTATCAGGGCTATGATTTATTTGAAACAATATCACATAGGCAGGGACTGTTCTCATCACATCATATTAATGGGGCAATGATGTCTACGTGGCATCCCTCCTGATGTTAGCATTCATCATTTGGTTAAGGTAGGGTTTGTCAAGGTATTTCCACTGTAAAATTTATCACTCATTTCTTTTGTTGCACTATTCTTTGAACGTTTTTAGCAAATTTAGCCCACCTTCAGTGAAGACGTACAGATAAAGAATAGGAATAAACCTCCACCTGCTTAGAGGGGTGTATCTACCTACATTATTTTGAATTCTTCTCTAAAAAAGATTTGTCACTTTTCCTTTATGAAAGTAATTGTGTTTATATTTATTGATTTATTTCTCTTTCATTGACAATGCCTAAAAATATCTTCATAAAAATTGATAAAGCAAAACTAAGTGTATTAGTCTTAGCAGTAAGAAGAATACCCCTCTGATAGAATATATGAGTGTAGGGTCTCAGAAAAAGGAGGTAAAAGGGAGAGATGCTTGTCCCATCTCAGTGTGTGGACAGGGTGATTATAAAGCTCATCTTGCCGGAAAAGGAGGGTGTTGGAGTTCAGCAGCATTTAGAAAATAATTTTGGATTGACAGGCAACATGAAGCCAGGGTATTGAATGACTGTGGATGAACAAGCTATTAGTTTTTATAATATTCAAAAGCTATTGGTATTGGTTCATAGTCTTATCTTCAGTTCAAGTGTTCCCTAGAGTAAGTAATTTCCTTATTTTTGCTTGTTCTCAGTATTATTTAATGGAGGAACAAGAAAATACTCTTGTTTCCAGTTTTATTTAACAAAGGGACCAGAAATTATGTTGGTTTTAGTTCCCAACTTTTTTTTATTATTTTTCTCATCTCTTGAAGTGATTGCAAATTTTATTTCCCAGTCTTTAAAGAATATATTTAGTGCTATATAATATTTAGAATATAGTTTTGATATCTGATGATTTCATCGGCACTAAGATTCACTTCTAAATAATCAACAACTTCAGTTTTGAATTTCTAAAACAAATAATAAAGTATTTTTATTTTCAAAAAATATGCTATTTCAGCTTTCAACTTTAAATTTTATTCTGTTATCTTCTTAACATTATTTATGTACGATGTGCTTGCATGATAATGATTTTCACAATAATCAATCTATGGGAGTTCCGCAAAATAATTTTATATTCTCTGTCTACTGAAAACTTTTAATCTGTTATTTTGTGAAATTCTTCTATTTCTAATATTTTTGCTTTATATGACTCGTGGCTGTTTTTCAGCACAAGCATCCTTACAGTAGCTACATCTTCCTGGTGGACACTCCAGTCTTTGCTGTCTGTTCCAGCTCTTGGCTGTCTGTGTTTCTAGGCCTCACCTTTGCCTAGATCGCCAGAGGGACAAGTCCTCCAGGGTCTGGGAACAAGGAGAATAACAGCTCCTTTGCCTCCTGGTATTGGTCCTCTAGTTTTCCATCAGGAAGTACTCAGAATTCTCCACAGGTCATGCTCTCATTTTCTAGACCAGCCAAATCTCATCCTATTAACAATAATGAAAAAAAAGATTTAGAAGTTGTCAGTCTGCAGAGGTATTCCACAGTGACCATACTTTACATTATTATACAAAGCATTTTTACTTCTTATAATGAGAGCCTGCAATAGCTTTCCTGACATTGGTGTCTGCTTTTTATTTTTTGTTATCTCATGCAAGTGAATTTTCTAGAATAAAGAGTCTGTCTTAAAGATATATCTACTACTTCTATTTCAAAACAGAAACTCATATTTCCTTTGAAATACCACAAGACTTATTGCACGTTCTATTCTCTCTTTCAAGATTTCAAAGACTCTAGGGGCCACATCAGAGTTCATTTTCAAAGCAGCCGGTCACCTCCTCTCATTTGTCTGTAGAAGGAAGCTTTTTGTAAGCTTCTCCCAATCTCCTGGGAGCAACTGGGAGTGAGGCCAGTGCACAGAGGCAGATGGCGTCTCTCCATCTTTATTATTCTCTCACTTGCTATGAGAGCTTGAGCAATTTACTTAACTTATTTATAATTAAATTTATTTGTGTACAAATAGAAATGATAGTAGGCTTTGCCTTTTAGCACTGATACCAGCATTAAATGAGATAAGATCTGGAATGTGTTTTGGAAGACATTACCACAGAATGAAGACTCAGTGCAGGTAGCTATTATTAGAAAGGGAAGCTCAATCTTGAAATGATAAATATATGCCAAGATTGTATCTTGTTCCGGGAATCATTACCTTTTCCCTGGGCCAAGACCACTGTTACATCTAGAAGCAAAAGCCAAGAACCTATCTGTGCCTGGGATAGAACATGGAGTAACAGAAGACAGGGTGCAGGATGCAGGTGCCGAGTGATCTGCTTAATTCTGATGGATGACATGTGTCTGGCCTGAGCTATTTTTAACTAGCCCAGAAAAACTGCTACAGATCTTCCTAGGTATCCTCTTAAAGGCACTGCCAGCTCATGCCAAGCTTAAAACCAATTGGAGCTTTGTGTAAAGGTATTTGTTTTCTTTCCAGGCCAAAGATTTGCTTTAATTATGACTGAAATCCCTTCATGTTTTTTTTTTTTTTTTTTTTTTAATAACATGCTTCATTCTCACTATTAATCTATTATAATGCAAACATTCCCATTGCTATAATAGATTCTGGCTTTCTTTTTCATACTACTTAAGCTTCTGAAAGGTGGCTGATGCCACACACCCCAAGCTGAGTCAGCAGATAAGTGACCACAGGTGCACGCTAAAAATTACCTCATTCTCTGAGTTACCCTTCTAAGAACAAAAAGAATATGGCTGCTGCTTCACTTCTGCCTTTCAAATATGTCCCAAAATGTCTCTCTTGATCCTTTATGTAGAAAAAGGAATTGGGGAAATATGACTCTAACTTAGTTCAAATGACCCAACACAAACTTTTATCACCTCTAATTGTCTTTCAAAGTCAATGTCTTCAGACATAATCTCTTGATTCCTGTTACTTTCTGCCCTTGAACTTTTTTTTGTTTCCCATTGTTCCCCATTTAAGAAAAAGTCACCAGCACTCATCTAGTCCTTCAGAGTCACAGCCTTACAATTACATTTAACACCTCACTTTCTCTCAAACCTCATAGCTAATCTCTCCATGAAGAATAGTACAGCAAATGTGTCCAGTCACCTTAATTACATTGGGGTCTTTTTTCACTCTTCTCACAACCTCAACCCCTCCCCCACCAGAAATGAACTCACCGTGCTATGTAACCTGGACAACATTTGTATTTTACTCCTGTGAAAAACCTTTTAGAGGTTTCTTACCCCTCTTAGAATAATTAGAACAATGTCTATTTCCTTATTATGACTTATAACTGCCCACCCAGTCTTGCCTCCAGCTTCCTATGCATCTTCGTGTCCTATCATCTGCCTGGTTAATCCCTTGACCTCTGCAGCCCCACTGTTTCCTCAGCCCTGAGTGCTCTATTGGCTCAGGGCATCTGCACTTGGTGTCCCCTGCCCTGAAATGCTTATTCTCCGTGTGCACCATGGTTCACTCACTCACTCGCTCACTTTATTCAGATTTCTGGTGAAATTTATTCTAATGAGAATATCCTCTTTCCCGTGATATATCCAGGTTTCTCTATCCAGTTATTTTGCTCCATTTTCCTTTATGGTATTTACTACTCTCCAACATCTTGCTTTATTTGATTTGATGATTATATGTTCAGTTAGGTAGGGGGATTTCAACAACATGTAAAACTGAATTTATAAAAGGTCCTTGGAGGAATGAAAAAAAATGGTGAGAACTGGCTAAATATGTTCATAATTTTTCTTTTGTCACTATTTTAGGAACTATGAGACTATAGGAAGCTTCTGAAAGACATAAGTACTCTACAAGTATTTTCTTTCACCTATCCCATACAATGAGCTCGTAGAGATTTCAAATTGAAATGCACCTTGAAGGTATCATCAATTTTAAGGTTTTCCTCTATTTTTCTTTCTATTGTTCCTCTCATCATTTTATGTCCTGGACTATTTAACTCCCACTTTCTTGGTGTTTATCTCTCATCTAGACTCACTCTAACTTCTCCCAGGTGGCAACTCACCTCTGTTTTCATCCCATTAAACCTACTTCAAGGTGCACAAATCATGGCCTCTGATAAGTCATTTATCTTCCACAGTTCAGTTTTATCACCTATAAAATAAAAATACTAGCAATTTATTATGTATTTACCAATACAGTATGACACAAAGCAAAGAATATATCTGGACAATGATAGAAGATGCTATGAAATTATCAGAAGGTAAAGGAAGTTAAGGAAGCTATGTCACCCAAAGAGCTGCCAGGAATACAAGAAAATGGCTAATTGAAAGTCTAAAGGCAGATCTGGGACTGAAACACAGGCCCCGTGAGTAAAGGGTTTGCCTGAGGCGGCATTGGCCTGGCTGGAATGCGGGGACTAGAAAACGCACGTGTAGAACTGGGAAACTCCCAGGGCGGGGGTGACCCAGAGGACCACTTTACTGAGCCTAAGATGCACCCGGCCCTCAAGGGATCATCAGCCTATAGACAAAGGAGGACAGGAAGCTAGAGCTGACAGCTAACCATGCTGCGAATACAAACCTGCAGGAGTAAAGATAGGGCCTGAGGCACAGGTTCTGGGAACTCAAATCAGCCCCTCTTCTGCAGAGGAATTTAGCAGGGACAGAAACAAACTCCCACAGGGTTGTTCTGTTCTGCCAGTAACATCAATCAAGGGCAGGGCTGGAACTGAGTGAACACCCCCCACACTCCATCAAGTGCCCGAGGTTGACAGGCCGCACTGCCCCCTGCTGGATAGAGGCAGAGAGCAGCAGCCTGGCTGAGCAGATACAGACTTCCTTGTGATTTAGGCAGGTGCAAATGTCTGGAGTATATGCTCAGTGGAGACAACTGACTGGGTCACAGCCCTGCAGGGCTAGCAGTGACTGGGTGTGACAGAGCTGCAAGCTGTGTAAGGAGACATCAACCTTCCCAGACTAATCTATTTACTAGGTGGGTCCTCCAGACTTCACGGAGCACTGGAACAAGTCATATTTGAGTTGTCACCAGATCCCTGCATTCCAGATGCCAGAGACCTTTTAAACTCTCACAACTGAGACAAGTGCTGACTGAGACAATTGATTTGGACCTTTTGAACTGAGACAATCACCCGAGGACTATTCAAGTGTTGCCCTGGGTGTGTGGTTGTAGGAAGGTTTGATTTTACTTTTCCAAATGTTGCCTGTGGGGTCCAGGGTGACTTAATTGCTGATATTTCCCCACAGCTGATACTTCAACCTAGAGAAACTGTTTCACTAGGAGTGAACAGAGTCTAGCTGAAAATAAGACAGAACCACTTAGCCCCACCACATCAAATAGGTCCTCAACATCTCAGGTCGTAGAACTGCATGGATCCTCGACAAGGCTCCCGGGGAAAAATCAAATGGTGTAAAGTAATCATAGGGTACAATCAGTGTTAAAACTCTGGTAACATGAATAACCAGAATCGATCAACCTCTCTAAGGAAATATATGGCAGATTTAACTGAAGATCCCATTCATAAACAGCTGGCCGAGATGTCAGAAATCAAATTCAGAATTTGTACTGCATACAAGATTAACAGAATGGAGGAAAATTTGGAAATAAAAATCCAAAGAGCAATTCGAAAGTCAGAATTAGAAATTTTAGGAGAAATTCAAAAATTGTCTCAAGAATTAAATGAATTTAAAGACAAAACCACCAAAGATTTTGATGCACTAAAACAAGAATTTTCAGCCCTCAAAGATCTGAAAAACACAGTAGAATCCCTCAGTAGCAGAGTGGAGCAGGCTGAAGATAGGATTTCTGATATTGAAAGACAAGGTGTTTGAACGCTCCCAAACTCTCAAAGAATAAGAGAAATGGAGAGCAAAAACAGATCATTCTCTCAGAGAGCTCTGAGATAATTCAAAGAAGGCTAATATCCGCCTCATTGGAATCCCTGAAAGTGATGAAGTGGCTTCACAAGTCACAGAGGCCATTCTCCAAGAAATTATGAAAGAAAAATTTCCAGATATGTCAAGAGATTCTGAAATCCAGAAACACTCTCAGAACACCAGCACGACTCAATCTGAATAAGACATCCCCTAGGCATATCATAATTAACCTCACTAGGGTCAATAAGAAGGAGAAAATTCTGAGAGCAGCTAGACACAAGAAATCTATTAGCAGACATCTACAGAACATTTCATCCGGAATCTGCACACTCATACAAAAACATGGAAGTTAAATAACCTTATGCTGAATGACAGCTGGGTCAGAGATGAGATTAAGAAGGAAATTGCCAAATTTTTGGAACAAAATGACAATGAAGACACGAATTATCAGAACCTCTATGATACTACAAAGGCAGTCCTAAGAGGGAAATTTATAGCACCACAAGCCTTCTTCAAGAGTACGGAAAGAGAGGAAGTTAACAACTTAATGGGACATCTCAAGCAACTGGAAAAGGAAGAACATTCCAACCCCAAACCCAGTAGAAGAAAAGAAATAACCAAAATGAGTGCAGAATGAAATAAAATTGAAAACAAAAGAATTATACAACAGATCAATAAATCAAAAAGTTGTTTTTTTTGAAAAGGTCAATAAAATAGATAAACCTTTGGTTAACCTAACCAGGAACAAAAGATTAAAATATCTAATCTCATCAATCAGAAACGACAAAGACAAAATAACTACAGACTACTCAGAAATTCAAAAAATCCTTAATAAATATTACAAGAAACTTTATTCTCAGAAATATGAAAATCTGAAGAAAATTGACCAATACTTGGAAGCACGTCACCTTCCAAGACTTAGCCAGAATCAAGTGGAAATGTTGAACATGCCAATATCAAGTTCTGAAATAACATCAACCATACGAGATCTCCCTAAAAAGAAAAGTCTGAGATCAGATGGCTACTGAACTAGTACCTATATTACACAACCTGTTCCAAAATGTAGAAAAAGAAGGAAGGCTATCCAACACGTTTTATGAAGCAAACATTACCCTGATCCCATAACCAGGAAAAGACTCAACAAGAAAATAAAATTATAGACCAATATCACTAATGAATATAGATGCAAAAATATTCAACAAGATCCTAACAAACAGAATCCAGCAACATATCAAACAAATTATACATCATGACCAAGTCGGTTTTATCCCAGTGTCTCAAGGCTGGTTCAATATATATAAATCCATAAGTATAATTCAGCACATTAACAAATTAAAAACCAAAGATCATATGATTCTCTCAATTCATGCAGAAAAAGCTTTTGATAATATCCAGCATCCCTTCATGATCAGAACACTTGAGAAAATTGGTATAGAAGGAACATTTCTTAAACTGATAGAGTCCATCTGCAGCAAACCCACAGCCAATATTGTATTGAATGGAGTTAAACTGAAATCATATCCACTCAGATCAGGAACTAGACAAGGCTGCCCATTGTCTCCATTGCTCTTTAACATTGTGACGGAAAGTTTCAGCTATCACAATTAGGGAAGAAAAGGCGATCAAAGGTATCCATATAGGGTCAGAAGAGATCAAGCTTTCACTCTTCGCAGATGATATGATTGTATATCTGGAAAACACCAGGGATTCTACTACAAAACTTTAGAAGTGATCAAGGAATATAGCAGCATCTCAGTTTACAAAATCAACATTCATAAATCGGTAGCCTTTATAAATACCAACAATAGTCAAGCTGAAAAAACAGTTAAGGACTCTATACCATTCACAGTAGTGCCAAAGAAGATGAAATATTTGTGAGTTTATCTAAAAAAAAGATGTGAAAGATCTCTATAAAGAGAACTATGAAACTCTAAGAAAAGAAATAGCTGAAAACATAAACAAATGGACAAACATACCATGCTCATGGCTGGGAAGAATCAACATTATTAAAATGTCCATACTACCCAAAGCAATATACAATTTTAATGCAATCCCTATTAAAGCCCCACCGTGGTACTTTAAAGATCTTGAAAAAATAATGCTTAGTTTTATATGGAATTAAAAAAAAAAACCTCGAATAGCCAAGACGTTACTCAGAAATAAAAACAAAGCAGGAGGAATCATGCTACCAGACCTCAGACTATACTATAAATCGATAGTGATCAAAACAGCATGGTACTGGCATAAAAACAGAGAAGTAGATGTCTGGAACAGAATAGAGAACCAAGAGATGAATCCAGCTACTTACTGTTATCTGATCTTTGACAAGCCAATTAAAAACATTCAGTGGAGAAAAGATTCCCTATTTAACAAATGGTGCTGGGTGAACTGGCTGGCAACCTGCAGAAGACTGAAACTGGACCCACACCTTTCACCATTAATTAAGATAGACTCTC
>CAUYPK010052202.1:0-23146 GCA_963574355.1 Loris lydekkerianus | reverse complement strand
AATCCACCTGCCTCAGCCTCCCAGAGTGCTAGGATTATAGGCATGAGCCACCACACTGGGCCTAGACTGAACATATTATGTAAAGCAAAGCCAGAAGGCTCAACAGATAACTATGCTTCAAAGAGCTTTACACCTTTTACTAAAGTCACAAGGAATGTGATGGTGAGAGAGGGACCAGCATTACTAAAAAATTTCAATAGTAGTTTTCCTCTGCCAGGGCTAAGGAAAACCTTAGTAGGAGAAACTTACATAACTAAGCACACTGATAGCAATGGGGATAATAGAACCATGACATGACAGAAGCCAGGTGGCAGTACTTAATCACTAGGTAGTGGAATTGACTAGAAATGAGGTGGATGCAATTATCACAAAAGTGATAGGATTTGGAGTGTCACCCATTAAGAGTTATGGAGATGGTTAATATAATATAATGTAATATGCAAAATACATAGGCAACCAACAAGAGTGCTACTCAGCTTATACCATCAGAAGAAATCAAAGGTGGATAATTAGAAATTGAGGGCAGTAATCTTAATTAAAATTTAAAGATCCTGGGTCACTTTTCAAACCAGGACCCAATGACTAAAGAATGGCTAGGTTCTCAGGAGGATAAACCCAATATTTTGGCAAGTATAGGTGATAATTATCCCCCTCCCCCATCTTTCCCCTACTGTGGAAAGAGAATACTCAATTATTCTGTGTCTATTCTACTCAAGTATTCTATTCTATGTCTGTTGGATACAGGGACATTTATGCCCAGAGACTCAAAGCATCATCATGGCTTTTCTCTTAGAATGGGGACCCACAGGAGTCAGATAACAGATGATCCAACTTGTAGTGGGTCCACTAGGTTTGCCGTAATCATTTTCCCAGTCTTCAAATGTTTGAGATCAATATACTCAGTAATTGGTGCAACTCTACATTGTGTCCTTGGCCTGTGAAGTAAGAGCAAGTATAATAGAAGAGGCCACATGGAAATCTCTGACACTACCCCTCCTACCTAGACCAGATGGCAAATTAGAAATAATGTTATACTAGGGTGATGATGGAAATTATGCCAACTACAAGGATTTAAAGGATGCATAAGAGATGGTCCCCATCATATTTCCATTTAATTCACCAAAAACAACATAGATCTTGGAGGAAGACAACAGTCTTCACAAATTCAACCAGATAATAGCTTCAGTTATAGCTAGCATGCTAGGTGGATCCAGAAGGATTATATCACACTATAGCAAATTCAACCAATAGTAGTAGCTCCAATTATAACCTCACAGCCAGTATCAATTTCTTTGCTAGGATAAATTAACAGGGTCTCAGGCACATGATGTGTAGCCATTGATTTGGTGAGTGTATTCTTTTCTGATCATGGAAGAACATCAGAAATATTTCTTACATGGCCAGGCCAAAAATGTGTACTTACAGTTTCACTCCAGGGGTGTTTTAATCCTCCCCTCTTTCCACAAGTGTTCACCCTAGTAAATATTCAGCACACCAAACTTTATTTTAGTATCTGCCTCCGAAGAATTCAAACAGCAACAGCAAGAAGTATTAGTTCTCTTCTTTCCAATGATGATGATTTCTTTCATGTATAGGTTGAACCAACTGTGAATGTCATAGTTCAACAGAGGTACCCTACTAGTTGATATGGTTAAATCTCAATGGGGATATATTAGTTTTCTATTACTGCTGTACCAAATTACCACAAACTTGGTGGCTTAAAACAATGGAAATTTATTCTCTCACAGTTCTGTAGGCTAGAAATCCAAAATTAGTTTCACTTGGCCAAAATTAAGGGTCAGCCCTCCCTCCATAGGATTTAGACACAAACCTGTTCCTTGTCTCTTCCAGCTTCTGGTGACTGTCAGCAGTCCTTGGCTGTGGCCACACCACTCCAATCTCTGTCTCCATGGTCACATTGCTAACTCCTCTTCTGCGTGTCATCAAAACTCCCTGTTTCCTTCTTAAAAGGATACTTGTGATTACATTTAGAGCCCACCCAGGGTAGTCCCCACATTAAGATCCTTTAATTTAATTACACCTGCAAAGACCCTGCTTCATTTAAGATAACATTTATAGGTTTCAAGTACCTACAGGGGCATCATTCAGCGTACTACAGGGGCAAATCTGGGTTTTCCTTCTCTTTTGTCCCAACAAGGAAAAGTGGTCTTTGGAAAACAGTAAGAAGACAGAGATTTTGTTTGCATGGTAACACAATGAAGATGTTTTGGGTGGTAGCTAATATTTAAAAAGAAGACTGTTTGTCTTGTGATGTCTCATTCTGCAGGATATGAAGGACATGAGATTCTCCTAATGCCATGTAGCTTCTCAAGGATCTGTTGCTTCCTCTTCCATGATGAGTGTAGCATTCAAGGGGACAGAAGGTTAAAGAGACCAAGAAAATGGTCAGGGAAAAGAGAGAGACAGAGAGAGAGAGTGAGTGAATACCAATGGTAAAATGTTTCCTGGTACTGACCTGTATTCACATACCCTTCCAGATGCTCTAGGCATTACATTTATTCTTCTGAGGTGATGGTGATTTGTTCCTGTGGGAGATTGTAAATATAGACTATAGGAAGTGAGATACAGAAAGTCAGATATTGTTAATTTCAGCTCTGTCCAGTCAGTAAAGAGGATAGATCACTGCATGCTAATGTTTTCTATACACGTACCAGGGAGACCAAATAGGAGCTAGGGTTTGAGGTAGGCTGTGTAGGATGAATGTATTCAGATGAGTCATGAGAAGAGTGTTCAGACAAGGGCAGTGGCATGAAAAGAAAGTCAGAGGCACTTTTTCCTGGGACTTACAAAATATATTCCTAGCACATAGGATATAGATAGTACTAATATTATGGGGGTGGGGGGGTTTAATCTGCTGGTTCAGCTTTATTACCCAACTCTAAAAACTATTGGATACATTACATAAGGAATTGATAAAACTCCATTCAGCATTCTAATTTCATAGGTCAGCCCCAAGTGTGAGTTTTGTTTTGCCTCCACTGTCACTGTCACCATGTTTAATGTCTTTTTAGCCCAAGTTTCATTACCCTATTAATAACCAAGTATTTTTTCTTTTGTAAATTAATGAAGCATATATGGAATTCTAAAGAATTCAGCACATTTATTTCCTTTAAGAAACCTCTTTACCTTGTACCAACAAATACCATTACATTGTACCCAGCCAATTTCATTTCAGAACTGCAAGTTGGTACATTACTCAAGTATTGATCACTTGCTTTGTCATCTTATTAGTTAATTATTCTTCTGGTTAGAGGCTTGGTAGCATTTTATCTTTTTTCTGGATCTTCAGTATAGAACAAAGTCTAGAATGGGCCATTAATAAATATTAATTGACATCTGATACTTGGGTTGGGCCAAAGAATGCTCTTTAATGTCAAGGTATGGTTCTAAATGTAATAATAATTATACCTCAACCTTAGCCTCAAAGTCATTAGAGATTACTTTCTGTTTGTTTGTTTGTTTGTTTGTTTGTTTTTTGAGACAGAGTTTTGTTCTTTTGCCCAGGCTGGAGAGCTGTGACATAATGATAGCTCTCCGAGGCCTCAAACTCCTAGTCTCAAAGAATCCTCCTGCAATGGCCTCCCAAAGTTCTGGTATTACAAACTTGAGTCACCACCCCCAGCTCAAAAAATCTAATTTTTTAAAGCCCAGCATGGTAGTACATGATTACATTTAGGGCCTACCCAGGATAGTCTCCCCACATTAAGATCCTTTAACTTAATTACACCTACAAAGACCCTGCTTCATTTAAGATAACATTTACAGGTTTCAAGTATTAGGATCTAATACCTTAGATATTAGTATATACTTATATTAGTATATACTTATACTGGAGTATATACTCCTGTATAAGCCGAGTCTTTTCGGCACCCGAACTCGGCACAAATTTAGTGCCGAAAAAACTCGGCTTATACGCGAGTATATACGGTATATACAGGGGCACCATTCAACCTACTACAGGGGCAAATCTGCTACTCTGGAGGCTGAATGGGAGGACCCCTTTAACCCAGATGTTAAAGTCCAGTATGGGCAATATAGCAAGAGCCTGTCTCAAAAAACCTAACATTTTAGAATACCCTTCTTTTGTTTACGAATCTTTTTTTTTTTTTTTTTTTAGCCATGATTCATTTTATTCATAACATAGGCAAAAAAAAAAAAAAAAAAAAATAGAATGCTGGAATTGTGAGGAATTTTAGGGATAATATAGCCTAAAGTTCTCATTTTATACCCAGGGAAACTGAGGACCAAAGACAAAGTGACCTGCCCACAGTCACCCAGAGGAGATCTGAGCTGGAGTAAGGGGCATGTCAGGCGAGCAGCTGCCCAAGACTCCCATTTGTAACAGGTGCCCAAACATTTCTGGATACCAAAATATTGCCAGAGATTTAACAAGATGAACAAAATTGTGTATATCAGAATTCTTCTGGGGCAAAGTCCCCCAGTAGTTGTGAGGGATACTTTGGTTAGTAATATAAGGTGAACAATAATGAATGTTTAGTCACCAGTTTCCTAAGGAGGCTGGGCTGAATAAATAAAGGGCTTTTGTTTTGTGAAAGGGACTTTACAAGTTTAAGTCCAGGCCAAATTGCTCTGAAAAAAATAACAGTGAGGATTGGTCTTTCTATCTCAGTCCTTCTTCCTGCCCTTCCCCTTCACATACTCAACAGGCCTCTGACACATAGTTGAACAACAGTTAAAGAAAGCTGATTTGATGAAATTAAATTTGATGCTGTCTCTCTTAACTACACATTTTATATCTCATAGCCCAAACTCTGAGAAGCTGGGGTTAGGGTTTGCAAACTACACTTCACCTTTACCAGCCTGGCCCCTTGGAAAGCTCCCCCATAAGGGACACTGGAGAAAGACTGGGACACTGGAGGAGAGAGGAGATGGGACTTGTTCCTTCCAGTTCCCGTCAGTGCCCACCTCTCCCCATCCCAGCAAAGGCCATTGACAGCAGCAGTTGATGCCAGTTTGCAGGTTAGAGGGGGGCTCTCTGAGAACAAGCTCACATGCCAGGCTTGTAGGTTTTAATAGCCTATCCTCTTCCCTTTATTCTCCTACCCGTGGGGGATTTCGCTGTTTAATATAATTATTTTCTCTACTATCCTCTCGTTCCCCCTTTTTAGTCCTCTAATACTTATTTAACTAACTCCCTGTATTAAATTTTCTCAGTTAACGTATCTAGTGTGATACGTTACTGCTGCAAGGTGTCAAATCATTTATGTGCTCAGGGTTCCTTCAAGTCAATCCAACCCCAAGTGCGGCTCAGGTAAGTACCATTTGAGTAAGTACTATATGCTCAACGCTTAAATGCATTGTCCCATTTAATTAACAACTCTGGGAGCTGGGTATTACCCCATCTAAATAGATGAGAAACTAAGATTCAGAGAGGTTTAAATAACTCATTTGTGGTTACCTAGCTTGAAAGCGATAGAGCATGGATTCAAACTTAGGTTTTTCTGACTGCTAAACCTATGCTTTTCCTCAATTCTTTTAATTTTTTGTTTGTTTGCTTGTTTGTTTTTCTGTTAAGCAGGCCTGGGCTGGGTTTGAACCCACCACCCCCCATGCATGGAGCAGGGCAGCGCTCTAACCACTGAGCCACGGTCATCCAGCCACTTTTAATTATTTTTTGAGACAGAGTCTTAAGCTGTCACCCTGGGTAGAGTGCCGTAGCGTCACAGCTCATAGCAACCTCCAACTCTTGGGCTTAAGCGATTCTCTTGCCTCAGTCTCCCAAGTAGCTGGGACTACAGGTGTCTGCCACTATGCCCGGCTATTTTTTGTTGTAATTGTCAATATTGTTCAGCTGGCCCTGGCCAGGTTCGAACCTGCCAGCCTCAATGTATGGGGCTGGTGCCGTAACCACTTTGCTAAGGTGCTGAGCCACATTTTTAATTTTTTAAACATAGTTTTCTTTTAAAATTACAAGAGTAAAAAAAAAAAAAAAAGTACAAGAATAATACATAGTCTATAGAGTAAGTCAAACAATGGAATCATTAACTTATGAAACTCATGTCAATAATTTCCCCCGTCTTCCCTCTAATACTTTCACCACCCCTTCACCATCATTCTCCACCTGACCTCCAATTATCAATATTAACAGAACATTGTGTAACTTGCCACAGTTTTCTTTTTGCTAATACAAAAATGTAAGCACACAAAGGATGCTTTTTGTTTTCAAAACAAGAACAGGGACATGCAATATGTATTGTTATTTAACTTGCTTTTTCACTGAACAGTATTTCATAGTCATTCTTTATGGCTGGTACATATAGATTTAACTTTTTTTTTTTAATAGATCATATTTTATAATATATTATAAATGCACAAAAATATATTTAATCACTTCTCTGCTGCTGGATGCAGGTTATTTTCAACTTTTTAAAAACTAATCCCATGACAAATTATATTTCGAATTTGTTGCCAATATAAGCAATGTTTCTGTAACTATCCTTGTACATATATTTTTAGATAGTGGTACTTTTTTTTTATTCGAGACAAGGTCTTGCTTTGTTTCCTGAACTAGAGTGCAGTGGTGTTATATCATAGTTCACTGTAACATCAATTCCTGGACTAAGTAATCTTCCTGCCTCAGTCTCCCAAGTAGTAGGGACTCGGGTGTGCCACTAGGACCATGGCACTATGGGTGCGCCACTATGCCCAGCTAATTTTTCTATTTTTAGTAGAAACACTGTCTCTACTTTTTCTCCACAACAATCCACTTCTGTGGGCGGTGCCTGTAGCTCAAAGGAGTAGGGCACTGGCCCCATATGCCAGAGGTGGCGAGTTGGAACCCGGCCCCGGCCAGAAACTGCAAAAAAAAGAAAAAAAAACAAAAAACAAAAACCATCCACTTCTTTGTCAAAACTGGCATTAAAAATAGTTTATACAATTTTTTTTGGTCTTCATTTCCTGTAGCAAATTAAACTTATATCAACTGTAGGCCAGACACAGTGGCTTATGCCTGTAATTCCAGCATTTGAGAGGCTGAGGCCAGAGGATTGCTTGAGGCCAGGAGTTCAAGATCAGCCTGGACAACATAGCAAGATACTTACTGTCTTTAAAAAAAAAAAAAAGGAAAGAAAAATTATCCAGGCATGATGGCAAGTACCTGTAGTCCCCTGTACTTGGGTAGCTGAGGCAGGAGGATCACTTGAGCCCAGGACTTTGAGGTTCCAGTGAGCTATAATGATGTCACTACACTGTAGCCCAATAGAGCAATAGAGCAAGACCCTGTTTCAAAAAGAAATGAATAAGTTAAATAAATTTGAATGTTTTTCTCTTGTTAATCTTAGGGACCTCAGTCATGAACCTAAGATGGAAAGGAAAGCTACTTATTTTTTCTTTTTCTTTTTTTTTTTTTTTTGGTCTAGCTCTGTTTCCCAAGCTAGAGTACCACGGCATCAGTCTTCCTCACAGCAACCTCAAACTCCTGGGTGCAAGTAACCCTCCTGCCTCAGCCTTCAGAGTAGCTGGGACTACAGGTGGCCACCATGATACCTGGCTAATTTTTAATATTTTTAGTAAAGATGAGGTCTCACTCTTGCTCAGGGTGGTCTCCTTCCTAGAGCCTCCAATTCCACTTCCCTTGGCAAAGCTTCTCCTCCAAGTTAGCTCCTGAACTTCTTTGTTGGGGGCCTAGTGCCCTCCAGGTGACTTTTGAGGACAGGTCCCTTTTAAGAAGATCCCAGCCAGCTCCCTTCTTCCAAGTTCACATCTGTCCCTAAGAAATGTCCATCTTTGCCCCATGGTCAGTGAGAGAACCGTTTTCTTTCAGCACAACCATCTCTCTTCTTATCCTACAAATTCCTTTCAGTCTCTCACCTTTAAATTCTTCAAGCATATGTCAAATTCTGTATCTTATCCCCAGACTTCAGGGTCACATGTCATGCTCTGTGAGTGGTTCTGTAAAGTCCTCTGTTTCCCTTGGCTTAAGGAAGGAGGAGAATGCTGCTCCTGTCCCCTAAGCACTGCTTGTCACCCAGTAGAAAGAACACTGGTGTGAGATTCAGGAACCCTGAGCTCTCGTTCGGTTTCTGATGTTAATTCACTGTGTGTCCTTGGGAAACTTTCTTTTCCATTCTGGGTCTTGCTTCCCTGACTCAGTTAAAGTAAGATACTAGACTAAATTTACTCATTTAGTCAGTAAATATTTATTGAGCACTTGTTATGTGCCAGAAACTGTCCAGGTACTGGGAATCTTCAGAGAACAAACTAGATGACCCTTGAGGCCATTCCATCCCTCACATTCTCCGCTGCTTCTCCCTCCACCAACCTCCCACTCACCCCTCAACAATAGGTGGTCCAGTTCTGGCCTTAACATGATCACTTTCTCACCTCAGCAGTGCCTAGCCTTCCTTCATATGGACCTAAGCTTCCTTTGAAGGCAGCATTACTGCCCATCAACCTGCTCTGTCTGGCCTGGAAGTACTGTTCAGCCAACGACAACGGAAAGGTTTATTTGTAGAAGCCAGGAAGTCCCCATGACCCCTCTCCATCCACCTCTGGGACAGGAAGCCCCAGGAGGAAAAAACAAAAGATGAAACACTGGCTGACTTCCCAGCTTCCAAGTGTTCAGCTGTACGCTGATCTGGAGGATCCCTTCTGCCCAGTGGACAGTGACCTCTTCAGCAGCTCCTTCCTTGTCTTTGGGCCCCCAGGCCCTCAGTTCCTTTCCTGGAGATCCAGAAGGACTTAGGTGACGTAAAAGAGGTAACAGAAAAGAATGTTGAGTCTCTGGGAAAGGATGCATGTTGTCTTATCCTAAGCTAAGCCCCCATGTCTGGGAGGGAGGGAGGCTGAATCCACAAAGTGAGAAAAATATTCTCAGTGGTTAAGGAAGCAAGTGACTCACCTGCTCTGACCTTCATATATCCAATCCTGAGGCCAGACTGATTTCAGGGAGAGGATGGAGTAGAAGAGATTTCAAAGCCTCAGTTTTTGTTCTTGAGTTATTTGGGGAGCTCTTACTTATGACATCTCCTCCCATCCATCCGTCATCTCCCAATTGCTTGATTTGTTTAACCTGTGTGAAGGAAACAGTCATCAAAACACATATAGCATGCTGAGTAGAAAATAAAAGGACAAGGAGGCGCCTCAGCTATTCCAGAAGCTTCCCACTGGCTCTCTGCCTGAGAATTAACTCTCTCCAATCCATGGAGATTAATTCTCTCCAGTGCGTCCAATGTAGCTGGAATGCATTTTCAACATTAAACCTTCTAAATGGAACTACAACATTCATAGAAAAATATACAAATCGTAAGTGCATAGCTGAATGAATTTTGAGAAAGTGCACATCCATGAAACCAACAACCAGGTAAAGAAACAGAACATGCCCAGCACCTCAGAAGCTCCCTTATATACCTGCTTCTCGCCACTTCACCCTCAGATTAACTGCTGTCTTGACTTGTAACATCATAAAATAGGTTTGGCAGGCAGTGCCTGTGGCTCAAAGGAGTAAAGCACAGGCCCCACATGCCAGAGGTGGCAGGTTCAAACCCAGCCCTGTCCAAAAACTGCAAAAAAATAGATTTGCTTGTTTTTAAACTTGATGTAAGTGGGATCATACAACATGTGTTCTTTAGTGTGTGACTTCTTTCACTCACATTAAGTTTGTGAGATTCACCCTAGTTGTTGGAAGTAGCATTCTCATTGCTGTATAATATTGCAATGATTAGACATGTTGCAATGTTTTCATCCTATAAACTATTGAAGGACATTTTGGGTTGTTTCTAGTTTGAGGCTATTACAAATGCTATTGCTCTAGACATTCTTGTACATGGTTTTTGGTGAAAATAGGAGAGAAATTGCTGAATTAGCAGGTATGTGTGTGTGTTTAGTTTTAGTAAATATTGCCAAACTAAAGTGATATTCATGTACACTCCCACCGGCAATGTATCATAGTTCCAGTTGCTCCAAATCCTTGTTAACACTTGAAATTGTTTGTGTTTTTCATTTTGAACCGTTCTAGTGGATAAGCAGTGATGTCTTAGTACCAGATCACTTCTCCGGATCCCCGTAATCTACAGAGTTAAGTTCAACGTCCTTATCCTGGTGTTCTAGCAATTATTGTTTGTGCTGCTCCTCCTTCTTGAGTCAGACTTACATCTCTTCTTTGCCTTGAACATGCTTATTTTCCTTTAGCGTCACCCCCTTCCCTGGGGGTACCCACAGATCTTGTGCTCTTCAATCATAGTCCAGCCCCCATGTATGGTGATACTTGGTCTCCATGTTTATCTTCCCCACCAGATGTGAGCCCTTGAGGACAGAGACGGGATCTGCTACATTTGGGGGCTTGTAATACCCAATGCAGGACCTGGCACACAGCTGACATCAGTGAATGTTTTCTTTTTCTTTTTTTTTTTTTTAGTTTAGTTTTATTTTATTTTATTTTTTTAATACAATATTATTTATTGTCATGCATTTTTCTGCTTATTGTATACTTGATTAATTTTTACTTTACAATCATTTGTATACATTTATTCTTTTTTTTTATTAAATCATAGCTGCATATATTGATATGATCATGGGGCATCATATACTAGTTTCACAGACCATTTGACACATTTTCATCACAATAGTTAACATAGCCTTCCTGGCATTTTCCCAGTTACCATGCCAAGACATTTACATTCCACATTTACTAAATTTCACATATACCCTTCTTAGTTGCCCCGCAGGTGTAATTCCACCAGTACCCCCCTCCCTCCTCTCCCTTTCCCCTTTTCTCCTATTCTTAGGTTGTAACTGGGTTATTTTATTTTTTAATGCTAATCTAACCTTGCATTCCTGGGGTATATCCCACTTGGTCAGTGTATAATCCTTTTTATATGTTCCTAGATTTGGTCTGCTAGTAATTTGTTGAGAATTTTTTGCATCTATATTCTTTTTTTACATAACTTTTTTTTTTTTTAATTCTTTTTATATAACCTTTTTTAAAAAAACTATTCTAATTTTTGTGTGTTGTTTTTTTTTTTAAATTATTGAGACAGAATCTCACTTGGTCACCCTTGGTAGAGTGGTGTGGTGTCTTAGTTCATAGCAACCTCAAATTTTGGTTTAAGCGATCCTTTTGCCTCAGCTTCCCAAGTAGCTGGGACTATAGGTGCACACCACAATGCTTGGTTGGTTTTTTAGAGATGGGGTCTTGCTCTGTCTCAGGATGGTTTCGAACCTGTGAGCTCAGGCAATCTACCTGCCTCACCCTCCCAAGTTGTTAGGATTATAAGTGTGAACTACCATGCCTGGCTTTTTTTTCTTTTTTTAGACCGAGTCTCACTTTGTTGCCCTAAGGAGTATTGTGGCATCACAGCTCACAGCAACTTCAAACTCTTGGGCTCAAGAGATCCCCTTGCCTCAGCCTCCCAAGCAGCTGGGAGTACAGATGCCCACTACAACTCCTGGCTACTTTTAGAGATGGGGTCTTGCTCTTGCTCAGGCTGGTCTTGAACTCCTGAGCTCAAGCAGTCTACCCACCGTAACGTCCCAGAGTGCTAGGATTACAGAGGTGAGCCACCACGCCCAGCCTATATTCTTAAGAAATAATCTGTTTATGGCTCGGTGCCAGCAGCTCAATGGTTAAGGCGCCAGCTACATGCACCAGGGCTGGTGGGTTCCAACCCAGCCTGGGCCTGCTAAACAACGACAACAAAAAAAGTAGCCAGGCATTGTAGCAGGTGCCTGGCTATTGTGAGCTGTGATGCCATGGCACCCTACCAAGGGCAACATAGTGAGACTCTGTCTCAAAAAAAAGAAAAGAGGGCGGCGCCTGTGGCTCAAAGGATTAGAGCGCTGGCCCCATATGCCAGAGGTGGCGGGTTCAAACCCAGCCCCAGCCAAAAACTGCAAAAAAAAAGAAAGAAAAAGAAAAGAAATAATGTACTTAATCTTGAATATCTTTGTTTGGTTTGGGTATTAGGTTAATACTGACCTCAAAAAATGATCTGGCAAGTGTTTCCTCCTCTTCTACTTTTTTGGAAAAGCTCGTGAAGAGCTGATATTAATTCTTTAATGTAAATGTATCTCATCCTGGGCTTTTCTTTTTGGTCAGTTTTTTTGATTACTAATCAATAGGTCTAGTCAAATTTTCTATTCTTGAGTCAGTTTTGATAGTTTGTTTCTTTCTTGGAATTTGTCCATTTCATCTAGTTATGTAACTGGCATAGAGTTGTTAATAGTATTTTCTTAAAATCTTATTTCTGTAAGGTTGGTAGGGATAGCCCTTCTGTCATTCTTGATTATACTAATTTGGGTCTTCTGTATTTTTTGGTCAGTCTAGCTAAATGTCAATTCTGTTGATCTTTTCAAAGAAACTTCTGGTTTCACTCATTAGTTAGTTTCATTCATTTTCTTTATTCCAAACTACTTTTCTGTGGAGGCTCTGAAACCTACTTAAAATTACAGAAAGTTAGTAAACTCACCTGATGCAAGAAATTTGTGAAGTTTATGAATCCATGTCAGCCCAACACTATGTACCCCAGCTTCATGGGTACAGTGATACCTTGAAGAACACTTGGGATCTAAAAATGAAATCATTAATGACAGTAAAGGTAGCCATTAAAACCAAAACAATTTACATCAGTAGCCTACAAACACATCTGAGTTTTTTTTAATTTTATTTTTAGAGACAGAGTCTTATTTTGTCACCCTTGGTAGAATACTGTGGCATCACAGCTCACAGCAAACTCCAGCTCTTGGGCTTAAGTAATTCTCTTGCCTCAGCCTTCTGAGTAGCTGGGACTATAGGCACCCGCCACAACACCTGGCTATTTTTTCTTTGCAGTTTGGCTGGGGCCAGGTTTGAACCCGCCCCTGGTATATGGGGCCAGTGCCCTACTCACTGAGCCACAGGCACCATCCCTACAAACAGATTTGTTAATGGAAGACTTACAGGACTTCCACATTGTCGCACTATTAGGAGGTGTGAAATTAAATTTTTTTTTTTTTTTTTTAAATAAAGACAGGGTCTCACTCTGTTGCCAGCCTGGAATGCAGTGGCATAACCATAGCTCACTGCAGCCTAAAATTTTTTTAAATTTTTTTTTTTTTTTTTTTTTTTTTTGAGTCAGAGTCTCACTATGTTGCCCTTGGTAGAGTGCCATGGCGTCAAAGCTCACAGCAACCTCAAACTCTTGGGCTTAAACAAGTCTCTTGCCTCAGCCTCCCAAGTAACTGAGACTACAGGTGCCCACCACAACACCGGCTATTTTGTTGTTGTTGTCACCGTGGTTTAGGAGTCCTGGGCTGGGTTCGAATCCACTAGCCCTGGTGTACGTGGCTGGCACCTTAACTACTGAGCAACTGGCGCTGAGCCTAAAAAATTTTTAATTTGAAGTCAGTTTTCAAATATATTTTAAGTAAAGGCATACCTCAGAGGTCTATACCATGGCATTGAAGCTAACATTGCAATAAAGCAAGCCACACAAGTTTTTTGGTCTCTCATATACAAGTTTGTTTATACTATAGTGTAGTACTGAATCAACAGAAAAGTCTTAATATTGGGATATAAAAGAAACTTTCCAATGAAGAAGAGCCAACATTTAATTAATGAAATAGGAAATTTGTTAGATACCACTCTGTTAGATACATAATAAGTAATTTTACTTTTGTCACCTAAGAAATCTGGGTATGTATGCTTCCATGTTTGTAATATGCCTTAAGCATAAATGTGAGTGAGTCAAAAATTTCTTAGCTTCAGAAAAGAAAATGTTACTCTTACTAGGAAACCAAGGGGAAAAAAAAAATCTACATTTAAGATTCCCTGAAAATACATGTATCTGTATAAGGAAACCAACTACTTTATGTCACTTTACCTCAAGAGGTCTACTTCTTCATCCATCAAGTTCTTAGACTTAATATAGAGACTATCTCTCAAAACACTTTAATTAGACATGTCCCATACGAGTGGTCTCTTTACTCTTTTATCATGTAAGGAATAAACCTCCTTAAATGTTTTGGCTGTAGTTTAGCATAGTTAAGTCATTATTTCCAAACCTGGATAATGAGAAGTATAAGCAGATTAGGTCAAACTGGTCCCAGATTGACCAGATATGTTGCTGTGAATAATAGAATTTTACTCTTTTTTTAAATGGCCAACTCGTATTCCATTGTGTATATATATCATGTTTTCTTTTCCATCTGTCTGCTGGTGGACACTGGGTTGATTCTGTACCCAGAAGTGCAGATATCCCCCTGGGCACATACTGGTTTCCTTTCCTCAGGACACGTACCCAGGAGGAGGACAGAGGGATCAGATGGTAGTTCTACCTCCGACAGCACCAAGAAAAATTCACACTATTATAAATCTGGGTGAATGCAGACTGAAGACCATTATTTTAAAACTTGGGAAATGTGACAGTATACTACAGTGAATGGAAAGGCAAAAGAACCAGACAATTCTTTAAATGCTTGAATCACAGAAAAATTATGTGGGAAAGTCTGTGGTCTTAGTATAAATATTATAGGATTAAAAAAGTACTAAATTTACTGAATCCCTTACCTCTGTGAAGTTTTATTGGACAAGAGAAGTCGGAATCAAAGGGATCTTCCTCCCCAGACGCCAGTTTCAAGGCAAGCTCTAACTCGACGCATTCAAACACATACAGAGAAGGGATGAGGTCGGTCCTGGAGTCCCAGGACTTTTCTGACTATTGAACAAGAAAGTGTCATAAGGAAGATATGGAGGAGACTGGGGTGCTGTATGTCCCAGTTGCCCCAACTGGATAAATTCATGTTATGTGCCTGTGTCAAAACATCACATGTAGCCTATAAAGATAACAAGTATTATGTACTCATAATTAAAACATTTTAAAAAGTACTGTAATTTTGGTTTTGTATGTTTATTTGAAAAGGTATACAATTGAAAACAGAAGCAAAAAGGTGAGTCAACCACTGCTTTCAAATTCTTAATTCCACTCCTATCCTAATGGTGCATTGTTATGCTTAAAAGAGAAAACAAAGTCTCTCCTCTTTTAGGGAAGATGTTAGTGAGTTTGGAAAAAAAGCAATTGTGGGATTCAAAGGTTCTTTATATATATCACCAAAGACTAAAATATAGAGATGAGAAAGAAATATGTAGGTTGGTGGATTAAGTAAATTGGGCAACCTTCTAACTCTTACATTTAGATTATTAAGTATGCTTTAATTACTTTTAAATGCTAAATTGGCAAAATATCAGAAGTGCTAGATATAAGCTAAAAATTCCCAATACATTAAGCATTTATACTGGGTCAGGAACTATACTAGGTGTTAAAGATACAAAGTATCCTGACTCTAGCCTGTACTTACTGTTTGGTCGTCATCTTCTGCTTCCCCTTCTAGCACAACACAGTGATACAGCATTCCTGACTCGGTAGCAATCACTAAGATGTTGGGGACACAGGATAAGCAGAGTATAGCACAAGCATCATAACCATAGTTATCTTCAGCAGCAGGATGCATGGGCAATGGGCCCAACAGCTTTCCAATATTCCCAGGACTAATGAAAGGGTGAAAACATATTTGGGAAATATCAACAGAAGATAACCATGCTCATCCCTGAAAACCATTCTTTCTAGTCTGCCTCTAGCTATCATACTCCCATTTAACATGTTGTATATTCCCAATGTCTCCACTTTTTCCCTTCCCACTCATATTCCACCACTGTGGTGGTTTTCATCTAGAAATAATTTTGTCTTTGAGAGGACACTGGCAGTGTCTGAAGACATTCTGGGTTTTCACAACTGAGGGTTGGGGGAGGTTACTGGCATCTAATGGGTAGAGGCCACAGATGCTACTAAACATTCCCCCACTGGATGGTCCCTACAACAAAGAATTATTCAGACCTAAATGCATCATGCTTTCACTACTCCACTGAAGCTACTCTGGCAAAGGTCTCCCATGAGTTCTGTTAAGTCCAAAAAGCACTTAATTTGACTTTTTACTGCATTTATCATTAACAATTATTGCTGCTTGACATCCTTAACACCTGTAACAATTCTTTCTTGTAATTTTCTCTCCTTCCTCTCTGAATATACTACTTTTCTAATGTTCTAATTAGTTTCTTAAATATTGCTGTCTTCCATGGGTCTGTTGTTAACCCTCATCTTTTTGCAAAATACACACTTCAATGAGAGTGCCTTACACTATGCCTGGTTTTAACTATCACCTGTGTTCTGATGATGACTCCCAAACCTTTTCTTTTGAAATGTAGCTTTTCTTCAGGGCTTTGGACCAACACAGTTAATTTGATTAGGCAGACACATTTACTGAGTGCTAGATGATACCTCCCAATGAACTGACAGTTTTTTTGTGAGGCAGACATTTAACCAGAATTACTATATCATGTGGTAAGTGTTAACAACAAAAGGCAGAAGAACACTGAAGTAAGTAATAAAGGTATCAAAAATATATAAGATAAATGAGGAAACAATGATATCTGAAGAGGGGAACTGAATATTCCAAACTGGGAAGCAGCTTATGCAAAAGTCCTGGAAGCATGAAAGACATGAAATTAAGAGGAAGAAAACTTACTTAGTATGATGAGGGGCAAAGTGCAAGGTCTAAGGCAACAAAAAAATAGCTAGACAGATAGCCAGGACTGGCTTATGAAACAGTCTTGTGTGCCATGTTAAAGTATTCAGAGTCTATCTGATGGGGGAGTGTTATCACTATAGGTTTAAATCAAGTGACAAGAGCTTCACTTTGCAAAAATCAATCTGGTGTTAGTGAGGTGCATGACACAGAAGGGTCCAAAATGAGATTCAGGGAACTATTCAAAGAATGATCTAGGCAGAAAATCATGAGGTTCTGAAACAGGGACAAAGGAAAGGAGAGAAGAGTATATACATTCAAGAAATTTAGGCTAGATGGCTCATGCCTGTAATCCTAGCACTATGGGAGGCCGAGGTGGGAGGATCACTTGAGTCCAGGAGTTCAAGATCAGCCTGGTTAACATCACAAGACCCCATTTCTACAAAAAAATTTTAAAAAAAATAAAAAAAATAAAAAATGAGCCAGGCATAGGGACACACACCTAGCTACTTGGAAGACTGAGGCAGGATCATGTGAGTCCAGGAGTTGGAGGCTACAGTGAGCTGTGATTGTGCCACTGCACTGAAGCCTGGACGACAATACAAGAACCCATCTCTTAAAATAAATTTTTTTTCTTTATCATTTCAGTAGAAATTTGGGACTGATCATATATAAAAATATATGACTTTTGGGTTTGCTCTCAGTTTATTAGGAAGATCATGCTGTGGACAAATGAAGGCCCAGCAGTAAGAGAAGGAAGGGTAAGGGGGGGTTAATAACTGTACCACAAAATCTTCCACAAAATCCTCCAAAGAGAGGTGATGTATGAAAGGCAAAGAATGCATTTAATCCTAACCATTCTGCAATGGCAAGCTCTTTCATATTTCTAATCTTTATCACTTTGTATACTCTGTTCGCTCTCTCTGGACCACTTCTGCTTCTGCTTCTGTCTAGTGAATTCCTCAAGTTATTTCCTCAAAGTCGTCCAAGATTGGCAGGTCTAATCATTAACAGCACCCTGAGCACATTACACTGTACTATAGTTACTGATTTAGTTGTATGGTGTTGTGATGGACAGGGAACCACACAGCAGGGACCTTGCCTTCAATCTTCTTTCTTCTGCCACACCGGGGGCTCTGAATTAAGTATCTGCCAGGTTGATATGTAAGTGAATACACTCTAAAGTTCAGTCCTTGGCTTTATGCCTCTGTAGTTACATGAATTTCTCCAAAATCCTTATCCTCTATTGACTGTCTCACTATGGCAGATTGTTCTATCTCTGTTTTTATCTTCCTTCATTGTCCTGTATCTCCAACTATTCATGGAAAATTTCTACTTTATTGGTCCAATACTGTCAAACACTGAATGTTTGTAAAAAACAAATTAAAAAAACTTCCTTTCCAGACCTCAATATTACTGTAAATGATGCACTCTCTTATCCAAACAGTAATGAAGTCTTCTCGATCCTTCCTTTGTAGTTACCTACTGTATTTCACTTCTACCCTGTACTACCACCATTCTAGTGCAAACTTTCATAGCCTATAAGCTTTATTTTGTAATAGCTTAATTTTTTATTTTATTTATTTATTTATTTTGAAACACAGTCTCACTTTGTCCTCCCCAACTCCCCCAATGAGTGCCATGGTGTCATAGCTCACAGCAACCTCAGACTCCTGGGCTCAAGGGCTTCTCGTGCCTCAGCATCCCAGGGAGCTGGGACTACAAGTGCCCACCACAATCCCGGGCTATTTTTAGAGACCGGGTCTCGCTCTAGCTCAGGCTGGTCTTGAACTTGTGAGCTAAGATCAGTGGTTCTCAACCTTCCTAATGTGCAGCCCTTTAATACAATTCCTGTGGATCGTGACCCACAGGTTGAGAACCACTGGCTTAGATGATCCACCTGCCTAAGCCTCCCACAGTGCTGAGATTGTAGGCATGAGCCACTGTGCCCGGCAATAGCTTTATTTTTTAAGAAGCAAGGTCTCACTCTGTCATCTAGGATATAGTGCAGTGGCACAATCATAGCTCACTGTAACCTCTTAACTCTTGAGCTCAAGTGATCTTCCTGGCTTGCCTCCCAAGTAGCTTGGACTCCTGGCATACACCACCATGCCTGGCTAATTTAGAAAAAAAATATTTTTAAAAATAAGGTTTTGCTATATTATCCAGGCTGGTTTCAAACTCCTGGCCTTGACTGATTGTCCTGGCTTCCAAAGTGCGGGAATTATAGCCACGATCAACTGTACTCAGCACTAGCCTTATCATTTAAATGCTATCATTTAAATTCCCACAGGAATCCTTTGCTCTAGCCCAAAACGTCTAGTCATTGAACCCTGAATGATACTTGCACTTGCTTGTTTTTATACTCTATTCTGCCCTTGTGACTGAAATGGTCTGACACTTCCTTGATGCTTCATTTGATCCTGCATGAGACCTTTAAGTCCCATAAGATATCAATTTTTCTTTATGAAAATTTTCTTAACTTCTCCAGTCAGCGTGCTCTCTGTCCTTCCTCTGGGTTCTTACTTTCTTTGAACCAATACTGTGTTATAGGTAATTATCTTCCCACGTGCAGATGGCTTTTTCCCTACTATTGGGATATAAGATAATCAGATTACCATGTCTAATCATCCTTATGGTGCCTTGCTGATCTAAAATAAACAAGAAGTACTTTTTCAGCTAACTAGACTTTATGAACACAAATCCAGTCCTATCTCAAGTGATTATCCACCAATTCTATAAAACTTACCCAAATATGAAGAAATGAAAGGCCAAGTGATTGATATCAACTCTTTCTCCAACATATGCAAGCCCATCAGCTAAAGACTACGACACTTCCACCAAGTCAAAAACAGAGATACCAAGTCCAACCATGACAATCTCTACTGGAGGACAAACTGAATTTTCATTTTAGGTGGGGTCCCCCCCCCCCAACTTACCTGTGCAGCAGACTAACATATGTCAGGAAAGTCTCCCCATTCTCATACAAGATATAGAGTGGGTATGCCACTACTTCATCTTTGCCTTTTTGTCCAAAAATATTCTTTGGGACTGCTGCCAATGGCCCAAAGTCAAATGCAACTGCCGTCTCTCCTAGAGATGCGGTATATGCCCTTCTGGAAAGAGATTTAAATTATGAATGTGTTGAAAACAAAACTAAAAGCAAAATGTCTAAGAACAGAAGGTGGGTTATGTATGGAATTTCTATTCAATGGAGTAAGACAAAAAAAAAAATTATAAAGAATGTTAACACTGGAAAATTATCATAAAATTAAGTAAAAATGGAACCAGAAAAAAACCTGTATAGCCAAGGAAATTCTTAGTAAAAAAAAGGAAGCCAGGGGTATCACCCTACCAAACTTTAGGCTATACTACAAGGCCATAATGATCAAAACAGCATGGTACTGGTACAAAAATAGAGACATTGACATTGGAACCCAATAGAAAACCATGAGCTGAAACTAACATCTTACAGCCACCTGATTTTTGATAAACCAAACAAGAACATATGCTGGGGAAAAGAACCCCTATTCAATAAATAAACAGTGTTGGGAGAACTGGATGACCACATGTAAAAGACTAAAACTGGACCCACACTTCTCACCACTTACAAAAATTGACTCAAGATGTATAAAAGATTTAAATCTAAGGCATGAAACAATAAAAATCCTTGAAGAAAGTGTGGGGAAAACACTTGAAGATATCAGCCTGGGGAAAGATTTTTATGAAGAAGACTTCCTGGCAATTGCAACAACAAAAATAAACAAATGGGACTTAATTACCCTAAAAAGCTTCTGTACAGCTAAGGAACCAACAACAAAAGCAAATAGACAATCTTCAGACTGGGAAAGGATATTTACATATTAAGAATAGGACAAAAGCTTGATAACTAGGATCTACAGAACTCAAATTAATACAATAAAAAGCCAACAATCGCATATATCACTGGGCAAAAGACACGAAGACTTCTCTAAAGAAGACAGAAGAAGGGCTAACAAACATGAAAAAATGCTTAGCATCCATAATTATCAGAGACATGCCAATCAAAACCACCCTGAGATGTCATCTAACCCCAGTGACAATGGCCCACATCACAAAAATCTCAAAGCTACAGATGCTGGCATGAATGTGGACAGAAGGGAACACTTTTACATTGCTGGTGGGACTGCAAACTAATAGAAGGAAGTATGGAGAATCCTCAAAGAAATCAAATTAGACCTCCCATTTGATCCTGCAATCCCATTACCAGGCATGTACCCAGAAGAAAAAAAAAAAAAAATCCTTTTACTATAAGGATACTTTATCACAGCTCAATTTACAATCACCAAAATGTGGAAACAATCTAAATGCCCACCAACCCAGGAATGGATTAACAAGCTGTGGTATATGTATACCAATGGAATACTATTCAGCCATTAAAAAGATGGAGACTTTACATATTTTGTATTAACCTGAATGGAGATGGAACACATTCTTCTTAGTAAAGCATCACAAGAATGGGGAAGCAAGAATCCAATGTACTCAATTCTAGTATGTAGGCAGTAGATGAGCTAATACAAGGGGTGGGGTAGGACAATGAAGGAGCAGGCAGGGGAAGAGGGAGAGGGATGGGGGGTCACAATGTATGGCACACCTCTTAGGGGCGGGACACAATTAAAAGAGAGACTTTATCTAACAAATGCAATCAGTATAACCTAATTCTTTGTACCCTTGATGAAGCCCAAACAATAAAAAATTAATAATAGTAAGTGAAAAAATCAGGCCATAAAATTATTTGGTACAGGGGCCAGTCGTGGTGGCTCATACCTGTAATTTTAGCACTCTGAGAGGCTGAGGTGGGTGGATTGCTTGAGCTCAGGAGTTTGAGACTAGACTGAGCAAGAGTGAGACCCCCATCTCTACTAAAAATGAAAAATTGAGGCAAGAGGATCACTTGAGCCCAAGAGTTTGAGGTTGTTGTGAGCTATGATGCCACCGCACTGTACCCAAGGGCGACAAAGTAAAACTGTCTCAAAAAAAAAAAAAAAAAATCATTTGGTATTCCTTTCATTTTAAACAGTTTAAGTATACAGATACACAAAGAGCAAAAATATATACATGCATAGATGCAAAAAAGAAACAGGAAGAAAACACATTAAAAACATCAATAGTTATCTTTGAGCAGAATTCATTGGTTCTACAAATACTTACTAAGCACCTACTCTGTGCCAGGCACTGATATAGGTTCTCAGAGGGAGACATACCACAAACAGAGAAGAAATAAACATATAATTTGAGAAAATATTAGGAAGAAAAATAAAGTAGGTAGGAGGATATTGATGGAGCTGCTATTTTAGTTGGTAGGAAGGACTCTGGTAAGATGATATTTGAGCAAAGATCTGAAGGAAGTAAAGAAGCAAGTGTGTGGTTAGCTAGGGAAGGAGAAGTTGAGGTAGAAGGAAAACACATGCAAAGGGTATAAGGTGAAAAGTACTTGATGTCTGAAGAATGGCAAGGAGGCCATGGTGGCTACAGCCCAAAGAAAGAAATGAAGCTGGAGAAGGCGTCAGATGGCAGACCTGTGAGTCCTTGTAGGCCAGGGCAAAGACTGGGAAATGACAGCGTGTGGAGGGGAGAGGAGTAAAATGATCTATTAAACTGAAAGTATCACTTTGGCTGCCACTTTGCTGAAACAGGCTATATAAGATTATAAAAGATTTTCATTTTCTTCTCAATAATTTTATCTACATTTTTCAATTTTATAAAATATATACCTATATAATCAGGAAGAACAAGCTATAAAACCACGCTGTTGACATATTTTAAAATTTAGTACAACTGGTTATCCAAAAAGACTCCAATTCGATACAAGGTTAATGAACATAGTTAAATAAAATCACACAAGTTCATATAGCTGAGACAGTCAACATCTTTGCAAAGTATTATAAATTCAGTATCTTAGTTCCAATCATAAGGGAAAGGTATATATAGTACCAGGAGGTAAAAAATGATAAATCTCAGATACTGGAATAGCAGAACTACCTGAGTTAAACTAAAAATTCAAGAAAACGAATGGAAACAAATAGAAGTTAATTTAATGAGATTTAAGTGACTCCTGAGCCATCAAAACTTAACTGGAGCTTAATAAACATAGTAACAAATATAATAATGATACATTAAAAAATTTTTAATGGTACATATGAATTCATTACTTAACATTACTCTGTGCCAAGCCCCATGGCTAAGCACTTTTTAATTTGATCTCATTATTCTCTACAATAATCCTAAGAAACAAGTACTATTATTTTATTTTTATTTTTTTTATTTATTATTTATTTATTTATTTATTTATTTATTATTGTGGAGAAGGGGCGGGGAAAGAAGGCGGGGGAAGAGATGCGTGACAGGGTCGGGCCAGTGGCATGGTACCATGTTGGCTGTATCTAGGTAGAGGCAGTTTCAGGCCGGGCCTTGCTGAGTCGTTGCTACACGGAAGTAGCTGGATGGATCTACTTCTAGTCAGGCTCGGGAAGTTGCACTAGGCCTCAGGCACATGGCAGGGCCCAACAATTCCCTCTTTTGTTTTTTGTATGGCGGAAAAACATAGCCCCTGTCTTAGGTTGCCTGCTCT
>CAUYPK010052201.1:0-25478 GCA_963574355.1 Loris lydekkerianus | reverse complement strand
GTCAGATCATTTTTCCTAATACACATTGAAGTAAATATCTACAAAACTTTTAGATGTTCATTTGTGTGGCTTCTAAATCGTAGTGTGAGCCAGCAGTGTCATGTACTGTGGGTCACTGGTGGAGAGGCATAGGCACCCTGGCTAATGGGAGCACTTCCTATCTCATCTGCTACCATCCTTGTCTCAATGACTATCATCCAAACCCGACGATCACGGCCCCTCCCTGTGCGTGTCGGGCCTTAGCCCCTACATGCTTACAGCCCACTCTTCACACAAAGCGCCACAACCACCTCTACAAGACACAAACCAGATTGTGTCCACTTCCTCCTTTAACCTCTGACGTCTGTCCCTGCCAACAGAAGATGATGAGCACTTACCTGTGTGGTCAAGACTCAGACGCACTGGTCCGCTAGCGACCTCTTGACCTCCTCTGAGGCACCCCTTCCCCGCCCTGCTCTCCACCCTCCAGCCACACTGCAATTCTAGCACCCTAAATAAGCCAGGTCACTGGCTGGGGTTAGGGCTTTTGCCTAACTCCTTTCTGCCTGGAATGCTTTCTCCCAGATCTTCCCAGAGTGACCTCACCACTCAGATGACAGTCCGAATTTCACCTGGTACAAGAGGTTTCCCTGACCATCACCTGTAGCTTCCTTATCTCACCCTCCACCACAGGCCCTATTTCTCACCCAGTTAGATTTCCCCGTAAGCATTTATTGCTACTTGAAATCACTTTTCCCTTTGTTCACATGGTGTGGTCTGCAGCTCCCTGCCAGACCACAAGCACACTGGGGCTTGCTGTGTTCCCACTTTTTCCCCCCTGGCCAGTCAGTCCCTAGCATGTGGTTATACATTCACCAATACTTATTGAATACCCCTTACTTCTCCTTCTGTTTAAATACAGATCTCCCCTGGGTTGAGGATCTGAGGTCAACTTTCCTGGAAGGAACGTTTCTAAGAGCTTTTAGGGGCCAATATTTTTTGCAGCACAGAGGGTTCTGGACTTCAGACTCAGTAGCAAGCACTGGCCATGAACAATCTACTGGAAGTGGCTACTCAGGAAAGCGCTGTCACAGCCTAGTGGATGTGCCCAGATTCAGAGACTTTACAGAGACCTAGCACACAGAGGTGCTTGATACAGAGCTTTGAATTAGTAAATTAGTGGTTCTCCAACCCTGATGTGCCTCAGGATTTTCCACAGAGCTTTCCAAAGATAATAGATGCCTTGGGCTTTCTCTGGTCCTTTGTTTGTAAGGTGGTTGTTGACTATTGTGTCAAATAGTGTGTGTGGGATTTTGTAGATACACAGAGCATGTCCCCACATTCTTATTGGACTCTGGGCCCGAGTTTGGATCACACAGACCACATATCCTCATGAGATCACCAAGGGCAGCCCCATTTACCCAGTGAAACTCAGGAGCAGGAGGGAGAAAGGCAGCAATGGAAGGGCCCCTGTATGGCCATTTACCGTAACTCCAAGATGCTGGTCACGTTTCGAGAGGGAAAGATGCGTCGGATATAGTTGAAGTCACCCACGTAGAGGCTCCCATCTACTCCAACAGCCAGGGCCACTGGGGCCAGCAGTTTGTTGCCTTCAGCGAGGCCATTGCAGCTGGGACAGGAGATGCTCCGGCGGCGGCCGTTGCCCATGATGCTGGTGATGATGGCGGGCTGCTGGGTCAGGAACTGGTTCTCCCCAGTGCCCTTGTGCAGGATTCCTGGTGGGGGATAGACGGGAGGGTTACTGTGGGTGACTGTGCCTCTCTGGGGGGAATATGCACTTGGGCCTCCTGGGGCGAGGGGAGGTGACAGGGAGAAAAGACAGACAAGAATGCCTTGACTTTTGGGAACTCTCTAATTTCTTTATGACGTGGAGAGAGGTGCCATGGGAAGGGTGGCCCCCAGGGCTGTGGCATTAGGCAAGGGAGACATTTGTGAGGATAACTGGAGAAGAATTGTGAGGCTGATGCTCTGGGGAAACCAGCCCAACCTTTTTGACATTTAAAAGGAGAAGGTGGGAAAAAAGACACCTATTTTGGGCACTTGACAAAAAAATGGCTAAGAGAATGGGGAAAAGGGACTGCTCAAATGCCAGATCTGAAGAGAAGGTCCCAGAGAGGTGACACGCCCACCTTTGGGAACGGAGATGTGTTCACATACCACTTTTGACATTGAGGATGTGGTGTTTGTCCAGGGACCAGCCACCCAGGTTGGAGGGGTCCAGCTCAAATCCCTGCAAGAGGGCTGTCCTTTTCTCCCAGAGAATTAGACTGGGGCAAGTCTCATATTCAAACCCAACAGATACTGAAAGACAAGAGGGGGTGGGATGGAGTGGGAGAGAAAGAGAGTTTACTTGATTACTCCAGAGCGCTTCAGCAAGAATGAGAAACACGTGTTCACAGTGATAACAAATTCCGTTATAAAAACTCACTCAAAAAGGCGGACTGATTGCTTTTCTCCTTGTGATTCCACAATATTAAATTCAGATTCTCAGCCAAACTCAACCTTGAAACTTTACACAGTAGTACTCTGTGCAGATGGAAGGATCTTTCCAATGAATTACAGGCTTTTAAAAATGACCCCAGCAACGGGAAGGGAAGAAAAGGGATCATTTACCTCACACAGCTCCCCTTTAGAGATGGTCAGGAGACTGTTTCTCTCAGCCTGCTGTTTCCACCAGCATGAATTTATTATATTTTGTGTTATTTATTTACATGCACTAGAGAGAGGCCTTTGGAAGCTTAGTGGCTCACTGATGAGGAGATTTGGGGAGCAAAAGCTGGTGTAAGTTAAGACACTTTGTATGTTTACTCAGGATTCCAGAAAGGGCCAGGAGAGGCCAGGCTCCAACGGGGAAACAGCAAGCTAGCTATGTGGAGATTTCCTGGGGAACAGAAAACCCAAAGCTGTTTGTGAAAATCCTCCCTCTGCCCCAGGGATGCAGGGAGAGAGAGCGGGAGGTGAAGAGTGTTAGTCCCAGCTCAGCTCCAGCCTCTGCTTCCTTGGGGCTCCCTTCCCCCCACATCTGACATGGGGAAAGCGAAGGCTCGATCTCTCAGAGATGTGATAAGGACAGATGAAACACAAGGCTCAGATGCCACACATCTTTAATTGGGACACTGCTCTGGAAATAGGAGGCCTTGTTATTACTGCTGTTCTTACTGCATTAAACTCATAACTATGTGTGTCACCTTTGGGGATTCTCCGCAGCTGTTTAAAAACCTGAGATACAGAAGTGTTGAAATGAACAAAGGATGCATTTTATCTTTAAAATCACCCCCCCCCAATATATTTTCTCACTTGTCCCCTGAAAATGCCAAGACATAATGACCAAATGACCAATCCAGTAGCAAAGAGAATTGCTAGGGTCTGGCTTGTGGTCTTAGATATATTATTTCTCATTAAAAGGAATCAGGGCTTCTGGGGGGTGCCTGTGGCTCAAGGAGTAGGGTGCCAGCCCCATATCCTGGGGGTGGCGGGTTCGAACCCGGCCCCAGCCAAAAACTGCAAAAAAAAAGGAATCAGGGCTTCTTGAAGAAATGGCTAAACCAAGAAATGAACAAGATTAGACCTGGTCATTTTATCACACTGGATAGCAAGGCAGGAATCAAAATCTATTAGGGCCATGTCAAACGGATTTGGGAGTCAGCTTGAAAAGGCTCCCACTGAACAAAGAAGGGGCCATTTGACCATTAGTAAGGACAATAATTTCAATGGACTAGAACATTCTGGATATACTCCAATCCATGAGTTCATAATGGTATTCAAAATGAATCAACCCATTATACACATATTAAAGACTAGTAAATAAAGAGAAAGAAACAAGCATTTACCCTTTCTTTTTCCTTTGAACCATACCTCAAAAAACTAAGTTGTTAATGACAAAATATCTCTATGTAAATGTACTCCAGCCAATGGATGAAGAAACAATGACAGAATTAAAACACCATTTCCTTACCTCTAATGACCTAATGGAACAGGCAGTTAGCATCAAGGACTAGTAAAATCACTAAAAACTACACACCTTAACATTTAGTGTCTCCTGATAGAAGAACACAGATCCATCTACCAAGTATTTCTGCTAAAACCAAAAATCAAACCTAAACCGAGAAAGCTTCAAGATCTAACCATCCATTTTCAGGAGATACAGGGGATGGAGGAACATGTTAAATAGCCACAAGTATGCAATCAGAAAACTGACCAACCAGCCAATGGGAAATTGGACAGGCAAAAAACCCAGTTTCTTCAACAAATAAATCATAAAGGTTAAAGATGGGGAGGGGGGGAGAGAGAGAGAAAGTTAAAAAAATTGAGAGAAATCAACCAATTGTCAAGGTAGACCTTAATAGGATCTTGAGTCAAATAAAATATTAATAATTTATGATATTTGTGAGATAATTGAAATATTGAACAATGATGGACTATGTGATAATATTAAGAATTTTTTTGTTGTGATAGTGATATTGCTGTTATGTTTGAAAAGTGCTTTTTAGAACAACATTCTGAATGTAATATTACAGATGAAGTGATGTGATGTCTGGGAATTGCTTTAGAAAAATATGCGAGGCAGGAGAGTAGCTGAGAGTATAGAAAAACAAGATTCATGATGAGTTGATAATGGTAGGAGCTGGAGGACATGGGTCCACATTATAATATTTGGTCTACTTTTTGATATTGGCTATCATTTTGATATTGTCTAAAGCCAGATATAATATTTTTTTGATTAGCCAATGTTATATGTGAAATGCACTAGTTACTCCAACAACTTATACTAACTTGCTGATGCTATTAACTCCACTCACCAATGAATCCTGAGCACGCGTGCCACCCGCTAGTGGCACGATCAGAGATAACTTTCTCTCCCCCTCTTACTCCCTGTGCGCAATGGGGATTATGAGAGGGACTTTCTTGGTAGGGTTAGGAGAGGTTACCCAAGACTAGGGATTTAGTGCAACGAATGCTCTCTGCGCAAAAGGAATGTCTGATAAACATTGGTTGCCAATTACAGTGAGAATTTTCAAGTTTGCCAGTTTCTTATTTTGGAAATTTATCTTTACCTATAATTATTGAAAACTGCTAGTCTACCAATGAAGAGAATACAGGAGTCTGGATTTTAATTAACCCCCAAATAGCTTTCCATAAGTAGAAAGATACCAGGTAGGTTGAGATTATCCCAGGTCTCACAACTGGGATAACAGCAGGCCCCTTCTTTTAGGGTGGTCTTTCCTTAAGGGGAAGACCTATGTCCTTCAGCAGACATAGTCCTGAGCCATGGTGTGTGGGCTTTCAGAGTTCCTTGAACACCACTTTCTGACTCTCGAGGTTTATTCTGTGCCATTTGAAAGTGCTGTCTCTGGAACATGAACTACTCCTGCCCTACTCCCTCCCTTCATCCAGAATGTTCCTCTCTTCCACTCCACTCCAGCTATGTTGGCCTTTCCTTTGACCTTCAAACACACCTAGCTCTTCTCTCTGCCTGGAATGCTCTTCTTCTGATTTTTCACGTGGTTCTTTCTTATCTTTCACATCTTTGTGAGTGTGAGAAGCCCTGCTGAGAAGCCCTGAGTGCCCACTACAGCCACCACCTTCCCCAGTGCATATCACTTATTTTAATTTTCTTTTTTTTTGGAGACAGAGCCTCAGGCTGTTGCCCTGGGTAGAGTGCCGTAGCATCACAGCTCACAGCAACCTCCAACTCCTGGGCTCAAGTCATTCTCCTGCCTCCGCCTCCCAAGCTGGGACTACAGGCGTCTGCCACAATGCCGGGCTGTTTTTTGGTTGCAGCCGTCATTGTTGTTTGGCGGGCCTGGGCTGGATACGAGCCCGCCAGCTCAGGTGTATGTGGCTGGCACCTTAGCTGCTTGAGCCACAGGTGCCGAGCCTATTTTAATTTTCTTATCAGCACTTATCACTGTTTGATTATTTCCTTGTCCAGTGTGAATTTATTATTTCCATCCCCTACTAGAACATAAGGCCCAGAGAAGAGAAGTTTTGTTGGTCTTACTGACCATTGTGTCTTAACCTACTAGGATGGCGCTTGGCATAGACTAGGAACTCAGTAAGTATTGGCTGAATCCATGCATGACTCAATCCACGAATCAGATTGGAACCAGAACATACCAACGGCGTCCGAGAGTCCATACACTCGTTGGCCATAAGCATCCGTCTTATCCCAGACAAAGGTGTAGGCCAGGTTGGGAGAAGCCTGGAATGACTTCTGGAAGAGATGCCCCTCCACCGCGACCATCAGGTGAACTCTGATAAGGTTCAGGGGCACTGTGGACTGGGTCATGGTAATCTTCAGCAGCGACTTGTATCCTGCGGTTCTGGAGCTCAGATAGCGGAGCTTCACATTGGAACCAGGGAGCTCAATTTCTTCATGAAGAACCTGAAGGAGAAACGCAGGGTAGACACACACGTCACACATGCCCCTGGAGGTGAGCCATCGGCACCTCCTGCCGCCTTTCTGCTGCCCCCCTCACCGAAGCATCACACTTTAAGTGGCTGCAAGAATCACTTGCCATAGCTGAGCAAGAAAAAAAAACAAACAACCAAAACTTTATCCTCCACCACAGAGTGAAGGGTCTTAGGTTATGATTTTTGGATTAATAATTATTCTTGGTCACTATTGTGTTTCTTTTTAAAAACTACACTGTTGGCAAAAGATGTAAATAAGAACCGCAGGCTTTATTGCTAGCTGCGTGCGAGGAGGCCACGAGAGGCTGTAATTATGTGAACCTACAACTTCCACTGACAATTGGAATAAAGCAACGGGGAGGCAATAATGTAATGTGCCCTCTGTCGTAACACGATGTAGATCATTAAAGCGTCTCTTATCATGTATTTCTGTGACTAACAGGAATAAAAAGCAATTTGCAGGTGGGTTGCACATATGTATACTGTTTTTATTTTATTAAAAGCTCCAGCGACTGCCAGAGTCTTGAATGACTACCTGCAAACATCTAGCATGTTCAGGAGGGATTCAAACTTTCCTCTCCAGTGACTATAAATTCTATCGTGTTCCTACTTTTCGTTTCTCTCTTTTAATATTAGTTTCTGGCTCATTCAGGGAGCGATGTGCTGGGAGGAAGCTGGCCAGTTGGTTCTGGTTACAGAACTACCGACAGCCCTGTCCCGGTCCCCACCTTTCCTACCTGGGTCTCAGGCACGATTGGATTCTGCCCAGGGGCGGCACTGAAGAAGGTGGACAGAGGGGAGGAGATGATGATCGGATCAGGGCGGACAAAGCCACTGAGGTCACAGCTGGGGATGGAGTTCTCCTCTGTCTTCATCACCAGGGTGTCCATGGCGTAAAAGCTATTCCAAGGCAGCCACACAGTCCGCTCCTGGCTCATGAACGGGGCTCGCTCAAAGTGCAGAGTCAAGGAAGAGCCCCCGTTGGCCATGAGGTCAAATCTGGAGGGAGGAGAACGGGGTTACTGAGAGGGGTGGACGCACCTCCAGACAAGGGGGGATGCTCTGGCCTCCTCACTTGGGGGCAGTGGGAGGAGAAGAGCAGAGAGAAGGGGAATGTGGCTTTGGAGGCACAGAGGTGGGGTTGGAATCTAAACTCCACCACTTACTAATTGTGTGACAATGGGCTGGTTCCTAACCCTCTTTATCTGTAAAATTAAATTAATGGTACCTACATACACGGTGTGGCTGAGAGAATGAAATAAGATGAGTATACAGCAGAGGTCAGGAAATGATAGCCTGTGGGCTGAATCTAGCCCACCATTTGTTTTGATAAATAAAGTTTTATTGGCGCATAGCTACAATCATTTGTTCATGCATCCTCTGTGGCTGCTTTCCTGACGCAAAGCTGAAACTATTTACTATGCAGCCCTTTGGAGAACATGGTTGCTGACCCTTGGTAGAAAACACTTAGCACAGTTGTAGGCTGATAAAAATGTTCAGTAAATAATGTAGTTACAGTGAGATGACGTTAGGACAAGGAAGCACTCAACACAGCATTCTTCTTGTCAACCTCTTCTCTGTATCTGATGTCTGTGATAATGATTCTTAAACTACATTCCTGTTTCCTCAAGAGCTGGACAGAGGTCTACTACCAGTAAAGAAACAGAAAGGTTCTTTCCCAGTAACAGAAAACAGAAAAGAAGGAGGTTAATGGAGAGAAGTTTTTCATTTTTAAGCTTTACTCCCCCACTAAAATCTCAGCTTTCCAAGGGTGGTGGTGCTGTCCGTCTTGGTCACTCCACATGGCCCAGTGGCTGACAGAGCCCTGGATCACAGAAAAGCCCAGTGAAAGCAAACTTGACTCTGGCTTCACCCAGTCTTAGTAACACACTGGTGTTTTTAGTGGACATAAGATGAAGGAACAAGGAGCACATGAATATCAGAGCATGCACAGGACACCAGTTTATTAATTACTTCATTTATGTGCTGATTTATTGGGCACATGTGCTGGCGGGATGGTTTTGTATAGTATCCAGAGAGGGTCAAATGTCGTGAAGCAACGTTGTTCCCAGCTGGCAGGATGGGATCCACACGAATGTGTGCGGCACACACCGTCACGCAACAGATTGTGGGATTCCTCGGAGCATTCCCAATCACCGTCTGTGACTTCTGTGGCTGAGAAAGATGAAGGAGCTGCAGAGCCACTGATCCAGGACGTCGGACAGATGACCGGGGGAGAGGATTTGAGCCATAGTTAGCGAGGAAGCAGCTGAGAGGAATGAAGCAGCAGGAGAAGAGGACGGACATCAGAGGCGGGACTCAGAGACGTCTTCTCGTGTGTCTCCGAGGACTCGTAGGAATTAACTCAAATACGTCAGCTCTGTAAGAACACAGCTTCTAAGAATGAGCAAAAGTGAGAGTGGCCCTGCATGGCACACACCTGCTGTCCTAGGGTTTTAAAATAATTAGCTTTGGCTACAGAAATGTACTTGTGAGATGGAAATTTAAAGAAGACTGAAGATTTGATATGAATCATTAGACTCCTGATTTGGTTTCAGATGTGAGAATGTGAGGCTAGGGTTACTGTGGCTGGGAATTGTTGAAACCACTGGCAAGGCCACCTGAGGCCTTTAGACGAGACAGCCAGACTCTTCACCAGGACAAGGCAAGACTCCCAGTTCTCTGATTTTCCAGGGAAATGTGGTGTATCAGTCTTATAGTTAACAGTCCCCTTTTCATTTGAAATAGAATGCCATTGTGTATGTGTTTTTCTTAGCCCAGAGTGAGGAGTGTTTTCATCTTTCCATACATTTCTTCTCTTCTTCTTATCTTTTTTAAAAATTTCTACTCTATCTCCAAATGGATTAAGGAAATGACAGAGCTTTCATGTTGATGGGGGCTGAACGGTGCATGTTTCCAATCAGAAGATAATAGGGGAAGGTTGCCTCCTTCACACAGCAGGGTGACTGCTAAATGTATTTAATTAGACTTCTCTGATTACATGCCACCCCTTCAAAACAGTAGTGAAAACAACACAACTCCTAAAGCCACAGATGAAAGCAGAAGGGGATCACCACAGGACACTATGTCATGTGGATTCTTGTCACCCTGCACTGCCTTTGATTTAAAATAGGAGTTAGTTTCTAAGAACTACCTTCTCTCTCCTGTCTAGAATCTGCCCCCACCCCTAACATATACACAAAAGCATTTGCCTGATATGGAAAAAAGGAAGGTGATGGCTGTTAGCAGCCCCAGTAGGCTGGCCTTCCCGTTCATTTTCTCTTTTTGACACCTCACCAAAAAGCACAAAATATCTTTGAGGGGGATCCTCAGGAGTCTGGCCTGGTGGGCACTCCAGTTCACGGGGGCAGTCACTCCGTCACCGTTAGGTACGAGCCCTGCGAAGCTACTTACGTGCCGTCCTGGCGGGTGATGGTGTAGCCATATTTTGGGTACTTGACAAAAGACACGTTCACGCCAACCAGGGGAGTTCCATCTGTGGTTACCACTTGGCCTCGGATAAGGGAAACCAAACTGAGAGAGAAGGAAACACAGGTCTTTGAACAGGAGAACAGGAGACAATCCCTTACCCTCTCTGCTCCCCCATCCTCCTCTGGTCCCGAAGGCAGGGAGGAGACTTTTAACATTAACTTCCGGCTTCCCTTGATCACACCTCACAGAGAAGGTCGGACTAAAGGGAGGTCCCAGGTGCTTTGCTTTGCCTTAGGAACAAAGTTTGTGACATTTTGGGGTATAATCTATGGGCAGCATTCTTGTCACTCAGCAATGGGGTCTCCTGTGCACCTTTTACCTTGGCCTTGCTCCATTCTTGACATCATTTGGCTTTTGTTTGGCCCAAGCTTCAAGCTGCCCCTTGTCACTCAGGAGAGTGCCGCAGCCTGGCGCAGAGAGGAGCATACTTGGGTGAGAGCTTCCCCATCTGCTCACTTCTTTTTTTCTTTTTTTTTGGCTTTGGAGGAGGGCCAGGTTATGCTTCTCCCCTAGGCTAGGATGTCACGGGAGTGCAGGGGAGCACATTGAGGTTTTTATGAGGCTGGGACATGCACATACATTGTTTTTTGTTGCCCCCTAAGAGCAAAATTTTTCATAATTCATGAGAGCCTGAGAGAAAGAGAACATTGTGGATTTTTTTTTTTTTTTTTTTTGTGGTAGTAGTAATCTTGGCTCCTAGATTCTGGATTCTGTGTAACTACATATTTCTCATATCAAATTCCTGCTCCCTTGGGAAGGGATGGTCAAAATTCTTCCCAAGGGACAGCCCCCCCCTCTCTCCAGGTCAGAGTAACTAGAACTTTCCTAAGAATGCCAGTTTCCAACCAGCTACCTCCGGGAAATCCTATAAAGCCATGGCAATGTTAACTATATTCCAGGGTGGCACCTGTGGCTCAAAGGAGTAGGGAGCCAGCCCCATATGCTGGGTTTGAACCCGGTGGCAGGTTCAAACCCAGCCCCGGCCCAAAACTGCAAAGCCCCCCCAATATTCCACTCAAAATCCATGGAGGGAGAATGCATATGCCTCCTCTCATGGGAATTTTCTGGAATTATGGAGAAATGGGACAATGAGAAGCTGCATTTCAGCCCTGAGCCCCCAATCGACCAGAAAGGTCTGCAACTGTATAGTCGGCCTTTAAGATGCTGGGCAATTTGGCAAAAGCAGAGAGGTTCCTAGGCTCCCCGGTTCCTGGACACATTCCCAACTTTTGGACTAGGTAATCAACTGACCTTTCCTTTGCCAGAATCTTGTCAAAGTCTGCTCAAACATTGGAATGCACTTCCTTTCTCAATCCTAGGTGTCCTGAAAACTGGAGGGATGCTGTCTCCAGGAATCTCTCTTTTTATTAGCAGACCTCCAACTGTTCCACTCCAGCCCTCTGATGATCCCAAGAGTGTTTAGACTGTTCTATTGACAGCTCTAATTGTCTGCTAGTGGCTGCCTAACAAATGAATCCCATTTTTAGCTGGTTCCAACCACAATGCTAGAATCTTTTGAAAGTGGAAAACTAATTTATGAAAATAATCCTTTTGTTCAATTCCATTTTCTTATCTTAGCTCAGACTAAGATTCCTTTAAGGCCTTACCAGACACTATTTTAAAATCAATGATGTGTGTTGACGACCATAAGGTACACAGCGCTCGTGATGAGAAAACAAAATTAGGAGTACATTCCATAATGGGTTTCTCCCCCTCTTCTTTTTTTCTACAACTATTTCTTTTAAATCATTTCTGTAGCATAAGCCTTTGCAGAGTGCCAACAGAATAAAAGGGGCTGAGTTGCCTGTGATTTCTACCGTCTGTTTTTTCCTAAATCTTCATTGCTGTTGGCTACCTATAGTTTCCAGGCAGTCAATTTTCAGGAAAGACTCAGCTAAGAAATGCTATCAGTTCATTTCTATTTATGATTATTGATGTGTAACAATTATCGCATTATCTAGATAGTGAGATCTGCTCTATAAATTACAGTGGTGGAGTCAAAGCATTTTAGTTATTTTTGTATGCCATTATCTAGGGGAACGCCTTTTTAGAAGTCTTGAATTAAGTTCTTTTTTACTCCTTGCTTTGTCCTTCATTATTTGTCAGACGATAATGCACTGAAATTCACATGCTCACTGAACTTCAACCCGTGTCTTGGAGCAGCATTTTGCACTTCTGAATTATGTATCCATGCAGACTCACTGCAGAGCGTGGGCTTATTTGGGTGGAGCTATCTAATGTGATGTTCAAGGCTGCAGAGAAGCTTTCTCTAAAGCAACTTTCTTTCAGGTCTCCTGGGCTGCTATAGTCCACAGCAGGTTCTGGGTTTGCCTGTATCTTGGCTCTAGCTCAAGATACCTTCTGGACGGGGTAACAATTAGTGAGGCTGATAAGATTAAATCAGAAGGGACAGGCAAAGAAAGAATGTGCAAAGGAGAATAGTGGGAAATGTCTGCATTTAGGGTAGAATTAATGAAATGCTAATTAGGAAGCAGATTGAAATAGATCATGGCCCATCAGAGGATGCACTTACAGGATAAGCAAACCATATGCAACCCCCACCTAAATGCCTATGGCCTAATGCAGGTCTTGCCTGGTCATGAGTCTCTGGCAAGATGAATCATGTTCATAATTAAAAGGAATTGTACCTACAGAGATCCTTCCATACTGGGATCTAATAAGCAGGAAAAAGTACTTTTTTATTTTTTTACAAGTTTTTTGAGAGGCTTATCTATTAAAAGAAGCAATAATACCATTACTGTGTGTTGTAACTGTCAAAGTCAATTAAATTAGAAAGATAAATCTTTAAATTTAAAACATTTTCTTTGAGGAGTAAGAATTACAATTCAAAAAAAAAAAAAAAAAAAGAAAGAATTACAATTCAAGGTCTACCTACATATAGACCAGCTGGTGTTTGGTAGGTCTGCAGAATAAAGAGAAGGTTGGATATTTTGTAAGAAGGAGAAGGTTAAGTATTGTTTTGAACAAAAAGTTCACCAGCACTAGTAAAGTTCTGGGGAGATGGCAAATTCTGATTGGTGAGTGATGATGGTGGGTAAAACTAGTCTGAAAGTTATAGCAGGGGGTTTCAGATAAAACTGGTTTCAGGTTATAGCAGGAAGTTTCAGCACCCAGGCTAGCTGAGAAATTATATACGTGGAGCAATGTTATGCGCCTTGAGTGCTTTTTCTCCCTGGCCCTTCCCCCCGGTTATAGTTGGGTATGATATGAATGACCCAATTTGTATGATCAACTTTCACATATATGATAATATTATTTTAATTTTACTAATCAAGAAAATTTGGTTTATGATCCCAATGTGACACAGTTAGGAGGTGTCAGAGTTGAAATAGAGGCTGAGACTATTTTTTCTTTTCTACTACTATTTCTTTTTCTATTTTATTTATTTTTTTGTAGAGACAGAGTCTCACCTTATTGCCCTCGGTAGAGCACTGTGGCGTCAACACAGCTCATGGCAACCTCCAACTCCTGGGGTTAGGCGATTCTCTTGCCTCAGCCTCCTCAGTAGCTGGGACTAGAGGCGCCCACCACAATGCCCGGCTATTTTATTTTTATTTTGTTATTTTTGCAGTTTTTGGCCGGGGCTGGGTTTGAACCTGCTGCCTCTGGTTTATAGGGCTGGCACCCTACTCCTTTGAGCCACAGGTGCTGCCCACGCCTGGCTATTTTTTTGTTGCAGTTTGTCTGGGGTTGGGTTTGAACTTACCACCCTCAGTATATGGGGCTGGCGCCCTACCCACTGAGCCACAGGCACCACCCTCTATTTTATTTTTAATAAAACCAGAATAGACAAAAGCTAAAGTTATTTGCCTAAGATAACCTTGTTAAGAACCCTCATATTTGGGCAGCACCTGTGGCTCAAAGGAGTAGGGCGCTGGCCCCATATGCCAGAGGTGGTGGGTTCAAACCCAGCCCTGGGCAAAAACTGCAAAAAAAAAAAAAAAAAAAGAACCCTCATATTCAGAAGACCTGCTAGGAATTGGGACTGCAGAACTTTCCAGAGAGTTCTGAGAAGCTGGAGAATTGGCTGTGCCACTGGCCACTGCTTCTTCATCCCACCCTGGCTAGGCTTTCTTAGGGAGGAGCAAAATTGTGGCCTGCCAATGTCTCCTCCCCAAAGTTTCATGGTGGGGTTGGGGTGGGAGGTAGAGAAGCTCCAGGAAAATCACTGTGAAGTCAGGGGCTGCTAAGAAGTGAAGTCTGGTTATTCCTTCCCTGGTTGGAGGCCTAAGGGGGTAACATACTTCCTGAGTTGTTCCTGGGTTTACCAGAGCAAGGTTAAATAAACATAAAGATGGCACCATGTGGGTTGCCAACGGGGCAGAGGGTCCAGGACCATCCTGCTCAAGTTCCTAGTCCCTAAAAGTTTTGTTGAAAAAGACTAAACCAGCAATTTTTATTTCTCCAAGTGAAGGGGCAGGGTCAGAGTTGGGTACCCCAGGAAGACCGTGCCCCCGCATCTCCACACCTTAACATCTGCACTGGCCCACGTGAGTGTGAGCTCTGTTACGTGCAACCAGGTCAGAAGCCCCCTAGCCTCTCCACTCCACCTCTCTACCCTCAGAATCAGAAACGGGGTCTAGAAGAGAGAAGAGGGTAGTGTAGGGCTGGGGGCCAAGCAGTTTTAAGACCAAACCTTCTTTTGGCTCTCTTCTCCAGGAACACTGTCCTGGGGCAAAGGGAGGCCCAAGTTGATGACAAAATAAATCTAGAACTTGATCCTAGGATATCCATAAGCCTCAAATTAGCAACTCAGGGCAAAAATAAACTCTGAGAGGATAAGGAGTGAAATGCATGGCAGGACGCTTTGCACACAGCAGATAATTAGGAGATGCAGCAGATGAGAGTGCTGTGAGGATTAGAGATAATCTACACTAAGTCTCTGGTTCATTCTAGGTGCTCAGTACATTCTTGCAACTGGCATCATCTGGACTTTGAGATGCCAAGAATGGTAGGTTGTGTTATCAAGTCAATAATAGCTTTCAAAAGTACTCTCCTGAACAAATGATTTCAGCTATCTTCAAACAAAAGCCACTATCAGAGGCATAATAAAGGAGATTTAAAATAATGATAATAATGTCATAAAATAATAGATCATAAAAATGTTCCAAAAACCAGGGAATCTCTAGCAAGTTCTAGATTGAAGGTGGTCAGTTCCTACAGAAAGACCAGGACTCTGCTTTGGGGCCAACCTTAAGTGAGCTGCTGCGGGGAGCTATCCCCAGGGTGCAGATAGTTCTAGGTCGACTGGGCCCATGGAAAAGCTGGTGCATTTCTTCCTTCTCTCTGCTCCAACAGGAAGAAAACCAGTGACTTTAGCAGCTGGAAGGACAGAGAGTGCCTACCTGCTGTTGAAGGGGTTGTCTCCTGGAATGATGTGGGTGCTGTCTTTGCCTGCCAAGAGCTTGATGCGGTCGTAGAAAGACTTCACGGCGGGCCACTCCGTCTGGCCTTGCTGAATGATGTCCAAGGGGTCCCGGGACCCCCGGCAGAGCAAGCTGTTCTGACAGGCTGACTGTAGACAGCAGTCAGGGTCCAGGCAATCCACCAGGCCATCTGGAATGGCAGAGGCAGAGCCAGGGTCAGCAGATTTTAAAGCTGCTTGGAGATGCTAACACCTGTGTTACCAGCACAGGCATGAGCAGCATCAAACCTTCCCAAGGGCCTAAGGTGGCAGGTTGCATATAGCAAGCCTTGTGTATTTCCAATCTATATGCATAGAAAATAGAAGACTGAAAGAAAATAATTAAAAATGTTGACAAATGGTTATCCCTGGCTAGTAGACTAGTGCATTTCTCTTCGTTTTCTTTATTATCCTTTTTTTGAGTTTCAGCATTTTTCTGCTATGAACAAGTATTATTTGAGCAGTTGGAAGTAAGAACAAACACTTTGCTTTTAAAAAAAAACCCAACATCAAGTATTACCTATAGCCAATTCCCAAGGGCCTTGTGCTAATGGGTGCACAAATCATCAAAATGTAGGGGATTTCTTAAATCTCACTGTAATGCAGAAAAGCATTCCGTCCCAGCTCCCTCTCAGTCAAGGAGGAGACGACTGGCCAGCAGGAAAACCAGGGGCTGTGAGTTTTATTTACATTTGCCAGGAAATGCAGAGAATTGGTTGTCGCCTGGCAACGTAGAGATTAAAGCCATCGGTTTACCCAACTGTTTTTGGTTCTACCTTCCTGTACGTCTGCAGGACTTCGAACATTCTGATTTACCTGCCTACATCCCTGCCCCTTCATCCCTTTTGCTAGGCTAATTCCCATTTACTCAGCTACCATTCAACAAATACTTGAATGTTGTCCACATGCTGGAAATAAAACAGCAAGCAAAGAACCATGGGTGTCTGTAACTAAAGAGCTGACAGTATGTAGGGTGTCCAAAGGTCACCCCTAAAGCTGCCATATGTAGGGAAAATGGGAAATTTAGTAAAATGTACCTTTACTTATAAAATATTTATTATAGATTTTACAAAGGGGTGGCTAACACATACAGAATGCTTTGTTAAATTTTGTTAAATGAATGTTTTACAAACGAAGGTACATTTAGCTACAATTTCCCATTTTTCCTATGTATGATGACATTAAGGACAATTTTCTGGCCTTCACTGATGCTGGTGATCTGCCAGTGTCTTGATCTTAGACTTCCCAGCCCCCAGAACTATGAGAAATAAATGTTTCTTGTTTGCACCACGTAGGCCAAACCGACCAAGACAGAGCAGATATTCCTCTTCTTTATATCCCTGAATCAGAGGTTTTCAAAGAACAGTTCTGGATCAAAATCCTGAGAGGAGAATCCTATGGAAAGGATCTGGCCCACCCCAAAACTCTTCAGGGAGACCCTTCAGGAGCAGGTCCCAGAATTTGCATTTTAACCACGATTTTCAGATTCTCAGGTGATTCTAAAGCACAATAAATTTTAGAAACTATTGTTGTTAAGCCAACTTTCTTGTACTGGAATTAATTATCTCTTTATGTATGTCTCCCTATCTGGAAAATTAGCTCCTTGAAGAGAAGAACAGTGTCTGATCAATTTTCATAGTCATGCCTAGATTAGTGCCAAGCATTGAATTGAGCACTCAACAAATAACAAATGTTTGTTGAATGAATAAATGACTGTCACTGTCTTCCATTCCTCACATGCCTGAGAGGGCTGAGGACGAGAATGTTTAGGGTGCTCTTGGAATTTCCTATTATAATAGATTAGTTGGCCAACCTTATTTATTCTTCTGGAAATTGACTGAACACACAGTTGAGAAACTTGGAGAATAACTTGCTTGTACCTACTGGATTTGATAGAAAAGCATTTTTTTTTTTTTTTTTTTGGCTGTAATTTAACACAGAAACATGCACTCAAACCCTGGGCTTTGCCTTGACTAACACTTGTATTGGAAAGCTGAATCACAAGCCTGGCTGGGTGCTTTAAATTTACTGCAATGTAATTTTTTGGTATTACCCTTTTTGTTTGGTTCTGCTAACGAAATTGAAATACGTAATTTCACCAAAGTTCCACTGTAATTTAACAATTAATGTACAATTATTTTAATGCATTATTTTCTTTTTAGCAAACAAACAAATTAGGAGGTTGCATGTTTTGCTTGGCTTTAAATTACTAAAACTAGCCTTTCATTTTCCACATGGGCAAATGTTGCTCATGTGCCTCATAACCCGTTTAGATTTACAGAATTTCCTAGAAAGACAGACACAAGAGGGTGAGCAGGCCAAACACACATTAAATTTAGGGACTTTCGAAATCAAGGCTCTGAACATCTTAGGCTGATGTGGTGCTGGCTGAATTGGGTACTACCCAGCGTTTGGCAAACCTCAGACCCCAGAATTCTGTTTCTAATTCTGAAACAGAATTAGAAAGTGCATCTCATAGCGGGATGATACTGAGGTATTGTTTCAGATCCACATTCAGATTGTGCAATCCAGATGAAAGGCTACTGGAAATAAGCAAGGGGGAAAAAAAAGAGTGCTTAGAATTCTGTCTTAAATATCACCTTCCATGGATTGCCTTCACTGGACAGACAGGATCTGCCGGGGAATGCCTGCTTCAGATTTTAAAAATAACCCACCGAGATAAGTTGGCAGCGCTTCACTCAGCAGCCGCAGAGGCTTCTCAGGTGAGAAGAAACCCACTGTTGTTAGCATTATAGATTTCTTTAAGGTCACCGGCCTCTTCCGATTAGGAGTGCCATCCATCTCTGGTGGCCTTTCTGTCCTGAAGTTGGTGAAGTGTTTCCTCCCCCTCCAATCCATCCATTCTGAGGACCTCTTTGGGCTCAAAGAATAACTTAAGACAGTTTTCCTATTAAGCACTGAACATGTCTCTCCTCCGTCCCCTCCAGCCTGCCAGTCTTTCTGGGCTTGCGACTGCTTCAAAACCATGCACCTCAGATTTCTGCACTGCTTTGTTGATCTGGGCTTTTCATTCAGGAGCCCGTCTAGGAGGAGATGGCCTAAACACAGAGGCAGTAGCAGACAATAAATGCTAAAAAGGGAAGAAAAAAATCGGATAGAAATGCTTTCTTCCTACATATTTACATTTACCAGCTCCGGGGACTGTGTGTATTTGGGGTCCCACCCGTTATTAAGTGTGGGCATACGTTATGCCTATAATGACCTCATCACGCCACCGTATTACGGGCTGCCGCCAACGAGCACTTTCAGACGACACTGTGAACTTTAAATTGGCACTCCAATCTCCCCGTGGCCTGTCAGTCATGAGAACCGCGTCTTTATGCCAGCAAGCCCCTCGGATGGAGTCTGACATTGCAATCTTCAGTAAATTACCCTGTCACTGACAATCTTGCAGTTATCTCGCAAACAATCAAGCAGGCAATCAAACTGTTCTGAATTGTCAGTTCAGGACCTGAGAGGCGGCCGATGTCTCCATTCAATAGCAGCGGGAAAACGGCCAGGCCCTCCTCCAACATCGGAGGATTTATTTATTTATTTATCTACCTACTTATTTGTTTGTCTGGTTGGCTTTCTGGGTGAGGGTGGGTGGGAGAGGTCTCAAAAAAGGGCCCGGTTCTGACTCAGTGGTTATGGGAGAGCCATTTTAGGTGGTGGCACACGTCTTGTTAATCTTACCTCACTCAGTGAAACGGGGCCAAGGAGAATTTCCGTCAGCACTGAGGCTAAATCACAGCTCTGGCTGGGTTCTACAGAGGCATGTCATATGCTAATTGTAATGGTGCTTTCAGAAAATGTGGACGTGGAGGAACTTTCTGGGAGCAATGCTGAGGCATTCTTTCCATTGCTTTTGATAAAGAAAATCAGAGATACCCTTTCTGCAGTTCTGGCAATGTAAAGCAGAAATCATTTTGAATAATGCTGAATTGAATCCTTTGGATTAAAAGTCCCCAGGTAAAAAGCCAAAATTCTACACAGCAACAGAAGAGGTGGCCTCTGCAATCAGATGCATTTGGGTGTGAAGCTCATACCTCCTCGTTCTCAGCCATGTGAGATGATTCGCATAGCTGACCTCAGTTTCCTTGCCCTTAAAACTAAGCTGTAATAGTGCATCCACCACAGGGATATGTGATGGAGAATAAAGAGACAGAAATACGTAGCATATATATAAGTCAGTCTGGCACATGTGTGTGTTCAGTGACTTGCAGGTATTACTGTAACCAGATAGTCTCTGAAGTTTTCAACCTTTTCATTCTTCAAAAGGTGAACATGAAAATAAATGAAACTAATACCCCTTTATATTTAGAGTCATTCATTGGTATGGGCTGGTTGAACCGTAGCAAGAATATATACTTTCAAACAGTGATAGGTTAATAAAATTAATAGTAATACAAGCAGCCCCCGAGTTACAAGCATCTGACTTACATACAACTCACACTTATGAATGGAGGCTCCTGCACTAATCCCCAAGTTTACAAACATCAGACTGATGTACAACCCACACTTAAGAACAGAGGCTCTTATAGGCTATTGGTAAAGGTACCTGTTCTAACTTACATACAAATTCAATTTAACAGCAAACCTATAGAACCTGTGGTGTTCATAACCCACAATCTGCCTATAGATGCCACAGATTGAGCAGAATTTGATTATATTAATGATTTAAATCTTCATGACAACCCCATGAAGCAGAATAATGTAACCTTTAAACTTCAGACTCTGGAAGAGGGTGTCTGGGTTTGAATTTCAGACCTTAGGCAATTAACTTGCTTGGTGCCTCAGTTTCTCTCATGTACAAAACGGAGATGATGATGATATTAGAAAGTTCTGTTGGGAGGGTTAAAGCAGTTATGAAGTGACAGTGCTCAGAGCAGTGCCAGGGACAGTGAGTGCTCAATAAATTGTATTATCACCATTATTACTGTATCGCTCACCCCACAGGGACGAAATGGAGGCTTGGAGAAGAGGAATAAGTTTTCCAAGTGGCTAAGAGGCAGCTAGGGGTAAAAAGTAGAGAGAGGCAACCAGTGACATTATCACCCCTGTCTTCATTATCAGGAGACGCTTCCTCCCCAAAGGGAGTCTGACCACAGGGCAGGGACACCCATTACCCAGGCAAAGTGAAGGCAGCTGTGAGATTTAATCGCTTCTGAAGGCCTGTCTACTTCTACAGCTGGGAAAGAATTTGGCTGGTTGAAATGAGCATCTGAAAAGGAATCGGCATGAGAAACAACATGCCTGGGAATTCATTCCTGGCAATGCAGGTTGCTGAGGACCACACTATTTACCTGTGAGATTCAAACCCCCCTTCAGGTGTTTACCATGTGTACAAGGTGACACTTAGCTTCTGTGGTGGCTATACATTTGTGTCAGCCATTTCCAGCACCTGTCTCATTTCTGCTGCTAGATTTTAAAAGGAGCTCCTAAATAGTCAGGAGATTTAGGTTCCAGGCTTTAACTGAATGCTCACTAGGAAAGCTACACTGGGGTGGGGAGGCCCTGTGTAATGGAGAGGCTGGGAAGCAGCTGCCGTGAGCATCTGGGCATTTCGGAGTTGTCTAAAACACTGCCTGGGAGAGGCTGCCGGAGTCCTTGCATTATAGCTCTACAGGGAAGGGTTCTAGGAATGAGAAGATGCTTATTTCACTTATTTCTTTGTAAACTGAGCAGCTACAAAGAATTTAAATAGAAATTGATTAAATAGAAACATTTTGTTCAATTAATTTTTGGTACCTTTTGTTCCTGGTAGCTTGCTATGCAAGTGACTCCCCTTTCCACCTGCATGGACTCCACAGCTTTCTTAGATATTAAAAAGCTTCAGAGAAACACCTAAATTTACTTTTCTCTGTTTCATCTTGTGACAGGGTGGCACACATTGGCTGCAACAATTCATCACAGGTCCCAGGGATAGTTCTGTTCATGTGTACACGCAGCACTTGGTTGGGAACTGGTGAGAAGCTCAAATTTTAAAAAGGAGCCCCCTTGCTTCTCAGATTGGGGTTTGATGGGATGTGCTGCTGATGACCAAATCTACCTTCTCTGCTAATTGGACCAAGAGGCTATAGAGTGGGTTGGTTAAAAAACATGAGCTTTCGAGAGTACACGCTGAGCCATTTATAGGGTGTTCAAGAACAGTCAAAGTTAATCAATGGTGATAGAAAATTAGAAATTATAGTTTCCTCTGTGGGGAGGTACTGGCTGGCACAGGGCACAGGGAAACTCTGGGTGTGTTCTGTTTTTTTTTGAGACAGAGTCTCACTATGTTGCCCTCAGTAGAGCGCTGTGGTGTCATAGCTCACAGCAACCTCAAACTCTCAGGCTTAAGTGATTCTCTTGCCTCAGTCTCCCAAGTAACTGGGACTACAGGTGCTGGCCACAATGCCTGGCTATTTTTTTTTTTTTTTTTGAGACAGAGCCTCAAGCTGTCGCCCTGGGTAGTGTGCTATGGCATCACAGCTCACAGCAACCTCCAACTCCTCGAGTGATTCTCCTGCCTCTGCCTCCCAAGTAGCTGGGACTACAGGTGCCTGCCACAATGCCCAGCTATTTTTTGGTTGTAGCCATCATTGTTGTTTACCGGGCCCAGACTGGATTCGAACCTGTCAGCTCAGGTGTATGTGGCTGGCGCCTTTGCCGCTTGAGCCACAGGCACCGAGCCCCAGCTATTTTTTTTTTGTAGTTGTCATTGTTGTTTAGCTGGCCCAGGCCGGGTTCGAACCCGCCAGCCCCAGTATATGTGGGCAGTGCCCTAATCACTGAGTTATGGGTGCTGAGCCTCTGGGTATGTTCTTGACCTTCATGTAAGTCACTTGTCTACACAGGTGAATTTACAAAGTGAATTTACAAAGTGGGGTTAATGACGACGATAACTCACAGGAGCTAATCCATGTAAGATACTTAGAATGGTTGTGAACACCTAGTTACTACTAAGCACTTCTGAGTCATTTCTACTTTTTTTATTTTTGAGAAGTCTTCTTGGGATCATATGTTTGTTTATTCATCAAGAACTGGATAATGGCCAAGTGCTCATTTTCCCAAGGAAAATACAGGTAGCCCAGGGAGTAAAAAGCAGTAAATCTTAGGACCATTTTTGAGATCAGCAAATAAAGAAGAGCTGAAAAATGAATGAAACTATGGAAAGAAGGGAAGAGGCAACAAGTTGGGGCAAGATAGAAGAAATCTGGTGCTGTTGGCTGTTTGCGATGAAAACGGAGACGCAGCAGAATCCCGGGGGACACCAGTGCTGGCTGGCAAAGGCAAGAGGCTCCTGCTGCATTTCAGTTAGAGAATGAAAGGGATTCTTGAGTAAAAAGAAAAATGACAATCATAGTTTTGGTGTGTGCCTTGGGCGTTTTTGTTGCTGCTATTGCCGCTGAGACAGTCTCATTCTGAGGCCCTGGGTATAAGGCAGTGGTGTCATTATAGTTAACAGCAACCTCAGGCTGCTGGGCTCCAGCAATCTTCTTGCCTCAGCCTCTCAAGTAGCTGGAACTACAGGTGCATGCCATGACACCCAGCTGAATGTTTTTATGCTTACTTTTTTTTTTTTTTTTTGTGGAGACAGGGTCTCACTCTTGCTCAGGCAAGTCTTGAACTCTCGAGCTCAAGTGATCCTCCTCCTTCAGCCTCCTAGAGTGCTAAGATTGCAGGTGTGAGCCACTGCATCTTCCATTATTTTAACATAAGCTCTGGCAGGGCATGCCTAAGGTGGGAGTTTGTCTATATAAGTAATGTGAGTCACCCCAAATCAGCAGGTAAGCACCATCCTGGCAGCCTGATTTCTCATGATCTTGCATAAGAAATACCTCTCCAGCCAGCAGGAGCAATCTGCTCACGAGGCTGCCCTTTGGAACGGCAGCTGGCCATTTGGTTATCTGGTGGATATAAATTGCAAGACATCTTGGGGCATCTGGTTGACCTCACATGAATGGGGGTGGGCATAAGGGCTGGTATAGGGTCAACTAGCACCCTGAAGGTGGTAAGCAGGACGAGGGTTCATGTGGGTCCTAGTCTGGCCCGGGAGTTCCTCCCATTTGCCATTTCTGATTCTGACTATTCAATCCTGGAGGAGCACTTAGAAAATTTCAAGGAAGTCACTCCAAACTCAGGGCCTCCTAAGATGGAGGCTTGGTCTCTGCTCTTACCCCACTTGCCCAGGGTGACAATGGGATCTTGGCCCAGGTAGTAAAACAGCAAATGAATATTCTCTTTAGAATCAGAATGGCTGTATTACTATCAGCTAGGTAAACTTCGGCAAGTGACTGAACTCTGTGGATCAGTTTTCCAGCCTATAGAATGGAGTTAACGGTACCTGCTACACAGAAGTGCAGAGAGATGCTATAAGACAGTGCCTATGACATGAGATGATAAATGTGTGCACTTCAGACAGAGAAAGGGCTCGGTAAGTGAAGGCCACTCTGGGTGATACTTCCTGCTGTCCTCCAGAGAAGGGCGTTGTTCCATTTGCATTTTACACAATGCCTGCTGACAAGTTGGAAGTGAGGGATAATTGAAAGTATTCTAGCTTGATGTAACTAAGAAGTGAAAGGAACGGGCAAGGCTGACTTGATTTAACCTGGCAATATGAGATTAGTTCTTCATTGCCTCTGTTAGTCTCCCGCATTGCCAACCTTTTAAAGCAATAGATCGGCTGACAGGGTGCTCATTCGGAAGGTTTCACCTGCCATTAATACCCTGGCTGCCTGATGAACCATCGTTCCTTTGCCCTCCGCCCCCACGGAGCTACAGCCATTCTTAAATATTGCAAGAAGTAAAACTGTATTTGTGCTCTTTCTGGAAGGCCTGTTGGAAGTTTTCCTATTATTTCTTGCCAATTCTTTTTGTCAGTCTCTGAGTTCCAAAACCAGAGGTCTTTGCCCCAAAGCACTTTCTGGCCTTTCTTACTGACTTAGCAATGGAAGATCAATCACGTCTGGCCAGAGACCTGGCAGGGTGGACGCCCACTGAATGCCACTTGATGGCTTTCTCTTCTTTAGGATGGATGTGGGAAAGGAAGCACAGGTAGCTTAGGAGAACCACGGCTCTGTTATCAAAGGCAGGGATGTATGTGATCCAGCTAAGATCTCTCTTTAGTAGGACTTTGTTTGTACTTTGAAGCTACTGGCAGAATTTTTTAACACTGAGCTTGCTGTGTTTATCCACCTTTTTAAAAAAATTGTTCAACAAAAACCAAACAAATGGACAAAAACCCAAAAAGAAATGTTATCCAAGAAATCTTCTAAACCCATGCTTCTCAAATTCTAACCAGCGTCTGCATCTCTCTGGGATGGTGAGAGGATGTAGGTTCTAATCCTGTGGCCCTGGAGGGTGGGGTTTGAGAGCCTTTGTTTCTTCCAAGCTCTCAGGTTGGACACTAACAGTGCCGTTCCAAACATCTCATCTCCAGTGGCCAGGTTCTAAGTCAGCATTGCGCAGGGTACACTCCCTGACCACCTACTCTGGAATGATGTTAAAATATAATACCTATTGTCACCCCAGACTTACTGAATTCCTGAGAGAGGAGACTTAGGAAATGTGCCTTTTAAAGAAGATGCCCAAGATGATTCTTTTGCTTATGAAAGTTTGAGACCCTCTCCCTTATGAATTATTGAAAATACCTTTCAAATACAAGTGCATCTGACTCTGAGGGACTAAAGTAGCTTTTCCAAACTCTGTCTCCTGTGGGGTGTTAATAGGGGTTGCCTGAAACATGGAAATGGAGGTGGGACCAGAGATCTATGCTCTAATACAATTTGGGAGACATCAGGTAAACAAAGTTAAACTGGTATCTTTTTTCTTTCTTTTCTTTTCTTTCTTTCTTTTTTTGAGACAGTTTCACTTTGACATGCTTGGTAGAGTTCCATGGCATCATGGTTGTTTCAAAAGTTTTGTCCGTTTTAATGTCATGTGTTTTTGTAGCTCCATATCTCAATAAATATTTATTCTACTGTGTTGTGGTGTATACTGATCGATGGAGAATTTTGTACTTTATACATTGATGATGTTCATTTTTTTCTACTTTTAATTTTTTTTATTCTTTTCGGCCTATTACTATATGATGTCATTAAGCGATTTTCGGCCAATTTTTCTCTACGAATTCAAATTGAACCAAAGCGCTGCCGAAACAGCC
>CAUYPK010052200.1:0-10528 GCA_963574355.1 Loris lydekkerianus | reverse complement strand
CATGGGGCACCATACACTTGGTTCATAGATCGTTTGACACGTTTTCATCACACTGGTTAACATAGCCTTATTGGCATTTTCCTGGTTATTTTGCTAAGACATTTACATTCCACATTTGCCAAGTTTTACATATACCCTTGTAAGATGCACCACAGGTGTAATCCCATCCATCCCCTTCCCTCTAACCCCCACACCCCACCCACCCCCCCCCATAACCGTTACCCCAAATGAAATTATTTTAAATGGGTAAAACCATAAATTGTAAGATTAGGGGTAAATGGGAATGGGTGGGATGGGGGGGGGCAGTTGGGTAGAGGGAAGAGGATGGATGGGATTACACCTGTGGTGCATCTTACAAGGGTATATGTAAAACTTGGCAAATGTGGAATGTAAATGTCTTAACAGAATAACTTAAGAAAATGCCAGGAAGGCTATGTTAACCAGTGTGATGAAAACGTGTCAAACGGTCTATGAACCAAGTGTATGGTGCCCCATGATCACATTAATGTACACAGCTATGATTTATAATTAAAAAACAAAACAAAACAAAACAAAAAACAGTGAGTACTTTATTTATTTATTTAGACAGGATCTTGCTCTGCTACCCAGGGTAGGGTCTAGCAGCATCAATATAGCTCATTTCAACTTTAAAGTCCTGGGGTCAAGAAATCTGCCTGCTTCAGTCTCCCAAGTAGCGAGGCCTATAGGTACATGCCACCACACCTGCTAATTTTTCTATTTTTTTGTAGAGACAGAGTCTCACTATGCTGCCCTGGCTGGGCTCCAAATGCTGCCCTCAAGGGATCCTCCACTCAGCTTCCCAGAGTGCGGCCATTAGAGGCACAAGCCACTGTGCCCAGTGATTTTAAATTCGATTTGATCGCAATTGGGTTATTGTGGGGTAGTAATTTCTTCAGGCACTGAAAGTCTTTTATACAGTAACTCTGGTTTAGGAGCAGAAGTGCTTGATGTTTATAATTACTCCTCCTAATGAAATTGCGTGGATTGTATAATTTCGTCAAGGATGATGCTGTTAAGCCTCTAGTATTAACAACAACAACAAAAAGGTCCAGGAAGACCATACCTTATACAAACAGTACCAGTGGTGGCTGTGCATTACTCCACTCCACTTTATGAAGGTGGGGAAATACTGGGCTGACATGGCTCAGCGCCCGTAGCACAGTGGTTACAGTGCCGGCTGCATATACCAAGGCTGGTGGGTTCGAACCTGGTCCGGGCCTGCTAACACGGCAATGGCAACTACAACAAAAAATAGCCAGGCATTGTGGCAGGCACCTATAGTTCCAGCTATTTAGGAGGCTAAGGCAAGAGAATCACTTAAGTCCAAGAGTATGAGGTTGCTGTGAGCTGTGATGCCATAGTACTCTATGGAGGGTGACATAGTGAGACTCTGTCTCCAAAAAAAAAAAAAAAAAAAAAAACTGGGCTGAGATGTGCTGTGTTTTTTCCTGCTCCTTATACCCATAAGAACTGTAATAAAATTGTGAAATCTTGACTAATCAAATCAAATCATAAACTCACTCTATTATGTGCCATCCACTGCTCACCTGCAATACTATAGCTGCACAATTACTTAATGGGACCACTTAAAGTTTGAATCAGAACACATAGCTACAACTCCACTACAGTTCAAGGAGGAACAAACATCTGTAAAAAATTACGATTTAATAATATTTTTAAGGTTGTTTTGAACAACATGCTCAAGCTGTATGTTTTCAGAAAGCAGCCATCATGTGCAAGAGCAAACAGTGTCTGTGGTTTCTGTATGAATTATCTGAACTCTACATTTTTACTTGCTAGTCTGTAGAAACGAAGACTATATAAAGTCTTTAAATATATATATAAGTATTTGTTTGTACCTTTTTCCCAATATCCTTTAATGATTGTATTCTATACTTAAGATGCTGAACTGCTCATTTCAGGGGTGATTCAAAGTATTCCAAATATTGAAATTCTCTTAGAATAAGGGACTTCTACCTGTAAGAAAACAATGAATGAAAAAATTCTTCCTTGCTTATTATGTTGTCTGTTAAAGTATAACCTCATTAAAATTTTAATCTGTGCGCCTAATAAAGCCCTAACATAGTGCTATTTTATTAAGATACATTTTATGCCCTTATATATTTACCAAAGATAATTCACGATGTTCTTGTTTATACTCAGGATTTCACTTGATGATCTTATGAAAACACATAAATTTGCAATTTCTGCAGTCTTTGTCAACTGGTTCATTTCAATATACAGAATTAAAAAGACATACCAAATAACTCTATAAATCACAATTGTAAGTGATAGCAAGATACTAAATAGCAAAGAGTGTACAGCATGTAGTTATGTTGAATAATAACTCTCTGTGTTGACGCTGCCTGATGGAACAGGATGAGTATTTCCTAAGCATAATCACATTGCGTGGATTAGTGACATTAAATTTTTAAATGAATATTTATCAGTGTATCCCAGATTCAAGAATTTCAGAGTTTTACTAAAAGTGGAAAACCATCAAAGATCTAAAAATATTCTTGAAAAAAAGCATTTATAAAAAAAAAAAAATGACAGTACAATTTTGCATCTCAGAACTGTTAACACATGCCATTTAATTTATTATCTCTGTGAACGCTTCACATAAGTTTCAATGTTTTCAATTTTCTAGTTTCCTGCATTTCAAAAGGATGGAAGTTTAATTATTGGGAATCTGAAATTGAACATTAAGCAATTTGATTAATGTTCACTCTTGTTTATCCTTCAGATTATAGCTCAGATGGTATTTCTTCAAGCCATATCCTCTTTGCTATGTTTCTGCTAAATCCTCAACTCCTTCAAAAGTTTACAATTACATTATCTATGTAATGATATAATTAATGCTTGTCTTCTGTCAGAAGAAGCTGTATGAGGTCAGGGAGTGTGTCTAGCTTGCTCAGCAATGTGATGAAAGTCACAGTCAAACTCTTCGATTCTCAACAAATAGTGTCTACTGTGCATTTCCTTGAAATCATGAAAATGTGAAATCATGTGGCAGAAGTACAGTGAGTGCAGATTCAAACAAGGGGCTATCTCAGAGAACACAGAGGAAATAACATTGTGGAGGACTGATAGAAATGTCTGAAATTTCACAAAGGCTTAGAATTGAAAATAACTAAGGACGCCAGGCTTCCCATATGAATTTAATGAGATATAATGGCTAATATATGCTATGGTAATGCACAGTATAAAATCAATTTTTTTGTGCAATCTCTTCATTACTCTGAGAAATAAACACAATTGTGTAATACGTTCCTTCTCAGCTAACTTTTTTAGTTAAACACGGCTAACAACACAAGGAACATGAATGTAGTAGAATGCCTTTATTCACATCTACCGTATATACTCGAGTATAAGCCGAGTTTTTTCAGCACAAAATTTGTGCCAAAAAACCCGAACTCAGCACAAATTTTGTGCCGAAAAAACTCGGCTTATACTCGAGTATATACGGTAACTTCTTAAAGTATTCAGGGTTCAAAAACTCTTGACAATGGTCATTTAAGAGTTTTTTAAAAAAATTTTATTGTATGGGATTCATTGGGGATACAAAGAATTAGGTACACTGATTACATTTGTTAAAGTCCCTCTTGTAATTGTGTCCTGCTCCCAAGATGTGTGCCCTGACCCCCTCCCCCCTCCCCCACTTGCTCATTTAGGAGTTACTTCTATTGAATGTACTTAGAACATCCACTTAAGGAGAGATCCATCTAAATATTTCATGAACTTCGAGTAAGTTTTATAAACAGGTGGTACTTTCTGTACTACTGTAAACTGAAGAGGAACACCGTCTGGTCAAACAGCTTCATAAGTAGTAGTGACTGGTTAATGTTGAACTAACAGTTCAATCCATAAGACGATAATAATAATAATAAAACAATACTGATAATAAAACTGGTTTCATGGTTAGATTTGGCAAGTTAAAATAACTCATCCACATAAAGACAGTCTTTTTTTCTCCTTTATGGATAACGGAGAATATGTCACTCGTTAACCCACTGAATAACTGTTTAAATTAAAGTCACTATGATTTAAGTTCTGTGCACAATACAGTCTTTGACATTATTTAACATAATAGGGTCAATATTTTCATAGGACATAGTTTTCACTTAAGATGGCATCATTATATTTTAGACTAAACTTATTAGAGATTTAGAAAATTACATCTGTCTAGGGTTACAAAGTATTTTTAAGACATCAGAAGTGACACTTTTCTAGAACTTCTAAAACACATTGAGATATTCAATTATTAAAAGCTGGGACTATTCCAAATGTATTTTTGGCTCACTAATTTTGTTAATATTTTCTTAATTTTCTTATGTGGCCAAAGAATAATTATTTTCATGTGAGGATGGCATTTTTCTTTATATATAAGTGATAATGTTTGACAATCTGTTGAGAAATTATCTGCATTATAGATTTCATGTTTATTTACAAAACCTAAATAATGTGACAAATTTTTAATTGCTCACTAATTTGTTGCTATCCACTCCTTAAATTTTGTTTTAAAGTCCTGACATCCTGAAAGGTCACCTTCCCTTTGTCTGTTATTTCACATCTATTCAAAGGGAAAATCTGTTGGTTTTTTTCTGTGGAAACACCCAGAAAGGAGCTAAAAAAGGGTCAGAATAGAGAAATTGGACAAACTTGTGCCATCACTCTGTCATTTCACTCTTTTGTTTAAACTGGATCTCTGAAATTTAGGGATACTAAAACAAATACATAGGATTGGACATAAATACATTTTAATAGTATATTAACAGAACATGGTCAAATATTTCAATGGTAGTTTCCAGACACATTGTCTTGTGAAAACTATTCTGTATAGTAACTATTTAGTATATTTATTGGTACAAATAACTTTACCACTTTTTTTTATATTTGACATACGTAATTTGAGCAGATACTTTGAAAGTTTATTTACAAATTAACTTTCCTTGTCTTAAAAATAACATACTTTTAATGAAATGCTGGTAAATTACAATTACTTCTTTATAATGTCATAAAGTTAACTCAGAAGGAACTAGTTAATCTAATTTTCTTTCAGAAGGAAAAGTTTATTTTACTTTTAAACAATGAACACTAAGTAAATATCATGTGCAAGTAACACATTGTGACTTTGTAATATTTAAATGCTGTCAGAACAAGATTTTAGATCCCACCAAGTAGGTCCAGCAAACCTTTCTAACAAAGATCACAAGGGGTTCTTGCTTAAATATATTGAAAGAATAACATGGGTAAACTGAGGCACAAATAAAAATTAAAAGTTAAACACCAAAATTATTTCAAAAATCACTGTAAAGCTCTGTAAATTTACATACATTTTACATCTGTATTCCTTTTAGAACTACTAGTATTTGTTCTGCAGTCTCTAATAACTTTAAAGTATTTTAGGTATTAACTGACGTCACTTCCTCTGTTTTTGTATTGAGTCAAAACAAAAGCTCCCAAGAAAAAAGGTGGTTCTTAGATTCAAATAAAAAGCCTTAAATTAACCAGGAATGGTGGCTCATGCCTGTAATTCTCAGCACCCTGGGAGCCCAAAGCCAGAAGTTAGAGACTAGCTTGGGCAACATAGGGAGATTCCACCTCTTAAAAAATAAAAAATGTGCCTGTAGTCCCAGCTATGCAGGAGGATCAGTTGAGCCCAGGAGTTTGAGACTGCATTTTGCTTCAGTTGTGCCAATGCATTCCAGCCTGGATGACAGAGGAAGACTCTACCTCAGAAACCAAACAAACAAATGCCCTAAATCCATTCCCACTTGTGGGATGGATGGTATATTCAAAAATCTGGAACATAATTCTAAAGATTCCAATTTAGAACCTTACAATTAATGTCCTATATCCTCTTGCAATCACAGAAATATTTCTGTATATGTGTCTCTCAAAAGATGATAAGCTTTCTTGAGGCAGTGGACCAAGCATAAACTCTCCAAACAGTGCTTGTCCAGCTCTAGAAAAACAGTCTTGGTCATTTACATATGTAAGAAGGGTTAAGTTAATATGTACTTTGTAAAATTTGTGTGCAATTTAAATGATAGCATATAAAACACTTATCACAATTCTTATTTATTTTTGTGTCTGGGTGCACTCCTATTCCTTGTCATTATGCCAGTGACATGGGATCATAATAAATGTTCAACTAAATTTAAAAGTTACTATGATTTTATAGGGAAGTATTTAGTATTTTTTAAGAATAAATAGTAATCTATAGTATTTTAAAAATACCCCAAATTTTACCAACAAATAATTAAATTAAAAAGATAATTTTCTCATGGATAGATATATTTTCAATGGTGTCACAAAGCTTAATAGCTAATAAATAATTTGTTGCTAAATCCCATTCATATATTGAAAGTGGTAAATAGTTACAGGTGTAACAGAATTATAAATATTGGGAGAGATCTTATCAATCGTCTAGTGTAATCCTTTCATTTATAGATGAGAAAACCATTTTACCTGGGAGGGTAAAATGCTTTCCATAGATAGAAAAGAAAAAATAAATGTAACGACAGTATCTCTGATCACCCTTGTCCCACGTTTGTTTGTTTGTTCTTGGCATGCAGAGCTGGAGAAGCCAAGAGAAGCCAAGCAGACAAAGCACATGTGAGATGACCACTGGGAATGTCTGAAGCTGGAGGTCATGGGATCTGTTAAAAGGCCCAGAGAACTGTGAAGGTGAGAGGCAGGGGCCAATGTCTTTTCACCCACTGAGTAGCAAACCACCCACATCTGTATTTGCTTGGGAGGCTGTCCCTAGAGTGCCTAATTGACGTATATATTGTTGATAAGAAGGCAGAAAAATAAAAGTGGATTTAATTTAACAACATAAAATAAAAGCATCAGTATCAGTATTTATGAATACTTTATTTACGAGTCTTTATTCTAAGACTTTCTTAGAGCTAAATGCTTATTTTTATTTTTGTTTTGTAGAAGCTTCTAATTTTCTTCATAAAATGAATTGGAAAGGTATAACTAGTATTTACATTCTTAAGGGTCATAAAATTTCAGTCTCCTGTATTCAAAATGGAAAAAAAAAAAAAAAGTCCTAAAGGATAAAAGACAAAATAAGAACAAAATACATAACTTAACTTTTTGTGGTTTGGGGGCAAAAGAGAAGGGATTATAAAGCAAGGCATCAGCCACTCACCATCTTATTGATAAAAGCTATACTAAATTTCCTTTAATCTTTAAAATTCTTCATGACATCTAACACATGCTTTTCATTTCTATTTAGGGGAAGTCTTGCCTAAAGGCCCTACAATGATATAATTAGCTGGCAATTCAAAAAAGCTAATTTGATCTCTACCAACTTTTAAAATGGTGAAAGTACAGAGAACAGGATTGACACAATCATCTAAATGTGGAAGAGAAAAGGAACAGAATGTTAATCATAAGTATGACATTGTCATTATTAAAAAGCTAAACAAAAATATTTAGTCTTGACTCAGAGCTAAACTTCTTTCAGCCCTGTACCATGCAGAGGTGAAGCCTGTTTAAGCAATGCAGTGTACTCAGAAGATGTTATTAACAGTAACCTCCAAACCTTACCTTTAGTTCACTCTAAAGTGAAAAATCTTAGCTGCAGCTCTCTAACGTAAAACCAGTATGTTTCTTTCTTCTCTCACACCTGAAACTTTATCACACAAACCATTATACCAAAAGTTCTGCAAGGAGAGAGGTTTTGTCTATTTTCTTTCCCCAAGTGCTCGGCATGATCACTATTGTGCCTGGGAACAGCCAGTTCTCATTAGTCACTTCTTTACTGGTTGGCTGGATAAAGGAGAGTTTTCTGAATATTTAACTTGCTTAAAATGTTCTTATTTCCCATATTAGCCTAGACAAATAGTTTGGCTATTTAACTGTTGGTGAACTAGGGAGATTTTGGTTTATTATGTAAAAGACATCATACTTGAAATCTATGAACTCTTATCAAGGGGCTATAAACTAATGGATAAATTCAGATGGTTCCACAACCACTAAGGAGCTCAGTGAATACTGGATTTTTTGCAATTATTGCTTAAAGACATTGGGACCCAGTGTAGTGTACAGGTGGCATGTTTTAAGTACAAACATATCAGACAAATTGTGTAGAAAATAAAAACCCAATGATAAACAGACAAAATAACACTGCTATTAACTATATAACACTTATTTTTATGATGGAAACCCAAACATGTTCTTCTCAGGCTGCCAGTTTCCTCCAGGCGGGGGCTGTGCCTCACTCAGCCGTGGCATCCTCTTTTTCTATGACAGAATTCTAAAGCTTTCACTTTCATGACCTATTTATATTTTATAAATTCTGGAGGGTCTCAAGAGTTTTGAATCCAGTTTGATTTATGTGGACTATTGCCATATCCCAAATTAAAGCTGACAAAATTTTAAAATACCCATTAAGTCATTTAAAAGTAAAACACACATCCAGTATATGATGACATGAATAATATAGTCTTTATGAAACATCTTTATATTTTCCAAACAAAAAAAATCTTGTAAGGCCATTATTTCATACTTATGCAAATCTGCTTGATGGCTAGTTTGAATGAGAACATTAGATTTTAATAGTTTCTGCATTCAGTCAGCTGCAACATGTTATTTTAATTGAAGGATATGAAGAAAATCCAGCTCAGACAGGTATGGAATTGAGGAAGGATAGACCTTGTGGACCCATGTGGCTACCAAGGGCCTTAGGAACACCCAGGGGTCCACATTCCAGACTTTGAAAACTGGTGGACTATAATATCATCTGCCATATATACATATGGTCATTGTACAATAACCATTTACAAAATTAACAAAAAATTTGGAGAAAAAATAAATTCTCAGAGCATATATACACATAATCAACCATACAAATGTTTTCCACATTCATTTTGGATTCAACAAATAATATTCTTTGTAAATTCTCATTGTTTTGCTGTAACAAAATGTTAATTATTCTAATTTCTCAATTCATTACAACTAAAATAAAATGTAGATTCATAGAGGGTATTTAGCACCAAAGAGTGAAAAACCAGTAAATATAAAGTAAAATAAAGTATTTAATGATAAAACTTAAAGGAAATAAACAGATGACTAGAAGGACATATTTTAGTTGAAAAAATACAAATGAAGCGGTTAATCTGAATGCTCTGTGGGTGTCTTTTTAGTAGTAAATTAGATTGAGATATTTTATTGAACACAAGCTATATTCAATATTTTTATTATACTACATGCCATATCTAATCAATGCATAAAAACTACCAGAAAAAAAAATTTTTGCTTATATTTTTAGCATTTCTACTTTTGTGTGTGTGTGTGTGTGTGTGTTTTGCCAGGAAAACATTTATGCACCATCGATTTTTGTAAAGAACAAGGGGAATAAATGGTATAATAAGGGTTGTATTACATTGTAATTTAAGAAGTTAGCTAACTTTAGATTTTTGGTTCCTTTAACATAATTGAATGTATTCTAAGTACAGCTCTATGTTAGGCATTGCCGGGATGATGAAAAGCAGTCCCTGCCCTCAAGAAACTTGTAGTTTTTTTTTTCATGTCTAGAAACTGCTTATCCTATTGTATATGTCTTTCAATCCTAGGTGAGAGAATAATTTTTATAGTGTATTATCACTTTTTTTTTCTTTTTTTTATTATTAAATCATAGCTGTGTACATTGGTGCAATTAAGGGGTACAATGTGCTGCTTTCATATACAATCTGAAATATTCTCCTCAAACTGTTCAACGTAGCCTTCATGGCATTTTCTTAGTTATTGTATGTAGACATTTGTATTCTGCCTTTAGTAAGTTTCGCCTGTACCCATTCTAAGATTCACTGCTGTACCCATTCTAAGATGCACTGTAGGTGTGGCCTCACCTATTACCCTCCCTCCACCCTAACCTCCCCCCTCCCTTCCCTTTCCTTGGCCCTTTCCCCATATTCTTGTGCTATAGTTGGGTTATAGCCTTCATGTGAAAGCTATTAGGTCATTTCAAACGTTTTGTCCGTTTTTATGAGTCTACTTTAAACTGTAATATCTCAGTGAATATTTATTCAATTTAATCGAAATAAGCGCCATTTGAATCAGTGCCCTTTTGCCAATGTGTAACACAAGTCGATTAATTCCGTCGGCATACAAATTGGATGCTCGGATTCGATGAAGTCAACGAAGGCTGTTTTTGCTAGGTCCTGATTGGCAAAGGTTCTACCAGTGAGAAAGTTATCAAAGTGCTTGAAAAGATGGTAGTCGGTTGGCGAGAGGTCTGGGGAGTATGGTGGGTAGGGCAGAACTTCAACGCTCAATTCCTTTAATTTTCGGATGATTTGTGAGACGTGGGGCCGGGCGTTGTCGTGGAGCAGGATCGGACTTCTTCTGTTGACCAGTGCTGGCTGCTGCTGATGCAATTTTCGGTACATTTCGTCGATTTCCTCACAATAGGACTCTGCTGTGATGGTTTGGCCTGGTTGCAGAAAGTTATAGTGAATCACACCAGCCGCTGACCACCATACAGTAA